>JAQGBY010000072.1:0-71974 GCA_034698785.1 Mycogona germanica
TACAACTGGTCGTTCGACCCCCGCCATAGGCCCCTCTCTTAGGGGCTGCTTGTGGGTAAATATTGTAATTGTAATTTAAAGCGTTTTCACTGCTGTTTTTTCTTCCTTTCAGTCTTGTAGTGTGTTGCTGCTGGAACAACTACTGTCGCGATTCTTGATGCGCTTGAAGCACCAGCGTGTTCCCCAAACAATTGCAGGGTCAAGAGAGCGAATGTGCACATATGGCTCGGCGCACATTGAATGCAACTCAGTCCGCTAATGCTCGACTGTATTAATTTTGTTTAAAGCTCTGCGACAACGATAACTTTGTTTCCGACTGAGATGACGAAGTGTGGTTCTTACTTCTTACCACACAGTAGAAGACAACTCTTTGGGGCTCGAAAAAGAGCAATTCGACACTGGCTTGGTGTGTGCCAGTTGCCACAATGTTTGCCTTATTTTTCTTTTTTAGCGAGTCTTATTTGGCGACAGATCTATTGGTGTGATCTGCGAACGACTGTTCTGACTTTCACCTAGTTTCTTAACTTGATGTTCTTAACGCGTTTGTCTTCGATTGCTGGCCACACTCAAAACGTGTTATTCTGCATTTTTTTCGAATATGCTTTCTTTTGAAATAGCCGCGGACTGCACAAAATTCTTAGGCAATGCTATTCCGTGCTTCTTCGTTCATTGACCCAACTTTGTCAACCGATTGGTTCTGGTCGTTGTTTTTTTTTGTTCCAACTTCGATCACGTCACACAGCTAAGGGTTCGCTCTCATTGGTCACACTTTTAATGAGGCCCTTGGAGCCTGGTATCTGGTAGCAGTTGTGCGGGTTGATGCATCGCTTGGGTTCGTTCGAACTTTCCAAATCCTCCTCTTCCGTCCCTTGCTCCTCCTGGCTCCACCTCACCCCCTCAGGAAAAAAAAAGTGCACAGGCGACACCCGTCACCAACACAAGTTACGGGAATTAGCATTTTCAGCGGCGCATCTTGTAAGTTTCGCCTGTCTCGGTCTCTTCCACTATCATAAATCTTGAAAAGAGTTGGGGGTGCGTCGCAAAAAAAAAAACAAGCGCGGTTGGAAAAGCTCACTTGATGCACATCTGGCTAGCTTATAGAATTACTAGGGTTTTACGTGTGCCTCACACAAAGAAATTCATCGTGGCAAAAAATATAAAATCGTTTATATTTTAAAGAAAATTCATTTTTGTGGCAGTTTCTTTTGTGTGTTGATATTTTAGTAAAACTTATCTGGAAACTGAAATTTCGTCTTGCATAATATTCTCGACTGAAACATTCAAGAGACGATTTTTGACGATCTCGTTCACTGAAATCGACTTTTGTATGTTGAGTGTCATTTTCAATCAGTTAAGTGGAATTGTTCTTGCTTTTTACGCTTTTAAGACGAGCATTATTATTCTCATATTCAGTTAAAAGTCCTTCTGTTTGACTGACTTTTTTGTTCAGTCAAACGCAATCGAGTCAGAATTTGATTTAAAAAAATTCTAATCGAAACCCTGAACAAACTGTTATTTTTTTTAGGTTATGTTTGAAGTAGAGTGATGTTAGGCTGAATGTCAATAACCCTCCTCCACTGCGTGTATTTGTGCACTTGGTACGAAACATGAGTGATATTTGTTTGTATTGGCAATTGTATCGCGATTCTCGGAAGGGAATGCACTTCGATTAAAACTAGTCCCCGCTTAGCTGATAATTGTCTCGACTCGGGAGTTCCTGATTCCGGGGAAGCAGAAGTAATAAAAATTGCTTAAAGTGCTTTCTGCTTTTTATCCACAACAACAAAAAATGCATGAATCGGGTGTTCCCCATCTGGCTCGTTCGCATGAGGAATATTTCGTAGGCCATTGGACACGGCAAATGATACGTTAGAGGGGTTGGCGGGTGAGAGAGAGGATGGGTATCCTCCTAGTTATCTGACAATGGCAAACATGTGCTTTGATCGGATTGGCCGAGACCACCTCGATGACGGTGGTGATGGTGTGGGGAGTGGGGGCAGATGAGAGATACTCGTTTCATGAACCCAACTCCAATCTCATTCGTCGCTGCGCCTCTCCCATGGATTCCGTGTACCTGTCGTGTGTGCCAGTTCCTTCACCCCACCACTATCCCGACTCAGAGCGGACCGTCGTCGGAATTCAACCGTCTGCGTTCGGCTCATCTGCCGCAGGTAACACACTGCGTTCACCGGGGAAGTTTGAGTTTCTGGGGTTTCGTTGAGTTAGTTTTTGGGATTATGAGACGTTATGAGATTTGAAAAGCATGCCTAGCCTAGGTAATGATCTCTAACGTGTTCCTTACATGGTACAGGTACGACTTTACTTCCATTCATAAGGAAGGCACGCGTAGGAATTTCTCTAGTCGACGCGCCAACCACAACACCATACTTCCGACACGCGGCGCTGATGTACCTAAGCAATTGTGACATTATCGGTTTGCCAGTCGTTTTACTTCGACGCTGAGTGTCGTCGTTTAAACGTGGTCGTTTGGCATTAATCATCCAATTAGCGGTTTGGAATCCGTCGCTAAATACAAGGCCCTATACTCGAGTATATATATATATATATTGTATGGGCTGCACGCTTTGGGGGAGCTGAACAAGGCGCTCAGTCGTTCAGGTGACATCGCAATCACGTCGAGTGGAGCTTCGTGCGGTAAGCGAGGAGTCTGTATGTGTGTGTGTGTGTCACAGTTGGCTTGGCCACATGCGATTCGCCTAAAACGGTACTTACAACAGATGCAATTATCGTTCGACGCTGATGTACTTGTCCTAGCCGCTAGACATGAACATGTACTGATAAAATTGAAATCGGCGGAATTGCTCAGTGTCCAGGTACAGCTACTCCTTGATAGGTCTTTATTTTTGCAATTCCGTTTGTTGGATCGCTCGTTCCCAATCGAATTTATAAACCTTCCCTGCAAAAGGTTATTCTTTAGATTAGAAATAATGAAAGAAGTGCTTCCGAGTTATCAGCACTGAACGAAATAATAATTAATTACTTGTAAACGGGAATCTTGCATTCTAATGTGGTGGTGTTCAAGAGCTAAATCCAAATTTTATTTTATCACTGATAGTTAAAAATAATAGTTTTGAACAAGAAAAAGCTGGAAGTGGTCTATCTCGATCACTTCGAAATCAAAATTGGTTTCTTAAAAAAGACAAACTTGACAGTGAAGCGGTCATGAAATCTAATGGAAAAGCGATTGGTCATATTTCAATGGCTCATCGTTTGGGGGGGGAACATCTGTTAACATCTTGTATTTTAACCGCTTATTCTTACTTCATGTGTCCGGTGGCTTTTGTCCTTTCCGGATCATGAATTTTTATATTTGTCGGTGGGCCTCGTATTTTATAGTTGGGTGAGTGTTTGGTCTCTCAGCGCCTCTCCCTCTCACTCAAATGCAGCAGTATATTTGCGCGCCGAGGGCGTTTGGATGTGGACTAGTGCCGCGAGGGTCGACCAGCGCGCTCCCTGGTGGGCGTATGTGGCGCCGTACGAGGCGCCCGTTTCCCCCTCCTCATTTTTGCCATTGGCAGCTTCCTTAATCGATTTTTGCGCGGCGACTTGGCGTGCGTGCCGGGGGCGGGCTTTCGATGCGGCAGCTAATAAAACGGTCGCCGATCGTCATAGTAACTTGATTTTTTGGTCGACGCTGGTGTAGCGCCGCATCCTGTTTTTGCCACCGTCATTGCCACGATCAACCTGTGCCCGTGGCCAGCCTGCGCCCTCCAGTGACGCCGGCATTCCGTCACTCATTTTCCTTTTCTAGACACAATGTATATGCGTGTTGAATACATGTACTGTACTCATACACGCAGTCATTATTGAAATCATTTTTCAAATGGCGTCCGTCGTACCGACAATCATTTTATTGATAGCTGCTTCACTCGCCATCTCCATCCTCCTGATAACCGAGCCGACAAAATGGGACGCGGTCATTGATTCGAAACGATTTTACGGAGTGGGGAAGAACTAAGAAGGTTCTCCTAAAAGTAGTTTGACCCAAATTCAAGAAAAGAATGAAGTTTCTTGTCGGTTCCACCAAAACCGTGTGAGAACCGAACGTCGTCGCTCACTTGACCTATGCAGTTAGCACGTCATTTTTGGTCTCGTTTGGCCAGTGGGGGTGTGAGGAGGAGGCTCCTGGCATCCGATTTCACCTTGGTTTGATCATGACACCACTGGAATTCAGTGGCAGGTGAAAACAGGTGTGGGATTTTGGGTGGTGAAGTTGAGTTGGAAACAGCGGGGAGATGGATGCCCAACATGCGTTACCTTCCGGTGTAGCGGCAATAGAAAATTCGAATATGATTTTTCTGCGAATTCAAGTTCTTTGACTTTTTTATTTGTTGCACTGTGGAATCTCCTGCCGTGTATTTGTTTTGTGATATGCGTGCGTTCATGTCTCACAGGCCAATGCACACGCGCACCTACACTGATAGTGGTTCAAAACTAACCAGCAATTGGTGGAATGGGAGTTGGGAGGGAGAAGGGGAGAAAGGACGTAGGCTCTCTCAATCGCTCGATTGTCCCTGTCTGAATGTGGATTTAGCGTTCAGGACTGGTGGTGGCGAGGCGACTGGTAGCTAGCTTTAAGTATAGGTAGCTCCGGCTATATGCTGTAGGTAGGTACATGGATCTTGTTACGGCGACTCTGCAATCGGTTTCGTGTGTCGCGCTCGACCAACTGGACTTTGTCACGAGATTGATGGCGTGGGTGGGGGAGGGAAAGCTCATTCGTTTTGTTATCGTTTATTTGTCTGCACTTGGTGGCCGCCCCCGGATCGAGCAAATGCATAATTCGACAACTGAATGAGGGGAGGAGGAAGGATGAGCTGAGAGCGGTGGGCTGGCATCCCATCGATCTCCACCTTTGAGCACAACGTTTCTACAATTGTATTTCTAGTGTATCCTTAGAAGTTAGAACGAGTGGTTATTGAAGAACCACGCTACGTTATTAGCAAATTTAGGTTTCCGATCTCGGCTTACTTCACTTTAATCATTTATTTTAAAATTAAAATAATTTCTTTTCTGCATCTCGTTGTATCTTTACCCCCATTTTGACGTTTTGCTCCATGGAAACGTAAAATTTTGTTGTAGCGAGAACATGCGAAGAAAAATTGAAATGTCCACGCTGGAGATATTAAACTCGCGTATGCGTTTAACTAAAAACAAAATGGCATGTAGCAGAACGGGAAATGAATCCTAGTGTTTTCAGAAATTGCTGTTTATTTAGGATTGGACATATTCAGGTAATTGAATAAAATAGTATACGCTGTGTGTAGTTGTCATTCAGGTTTTTTATTTTGCAGTCCTTCCGATGAAAGTCAACGAAATCCCATCTGTTGAGTGTGAAATATTGGGGACAACCTCCTGTGTGGGTCCGCGCCTGGTCTCGTCCATTAGCGGACCCATCTTACTTTTAGTGTTGTCCGTTGCTGATGGGGAAGGAGGAGGGTGTATTGTGGGCGTGGTGTGGTGGACGGGGTGCTGGCGCTAATGAACGTTTCGATGCAATCCATCTTGCCCGAGAGTCTCACTTTTTTGTGAGTGTGTGTTTGTGTGGCTTTGGCGCTCAGCGAGGTGGACACAATCAGAGCGAATCGATTCCCACTCCATCGATCGATCGTTCGCCTCCGAAAACGCTGTGGGCGCCGTGTATGAGCGCTGGGCCGCTGGCCGCCTGGTGGACGCGCAAATGCCACCGCTCGGGGCCGCACGTTCGCCAGACACATCGGTGGTCATGTCGGAGGCGGGGAGAGGGGCGGTTGGTTGGAGTTGCACGGGGAGTGAGACCTCAGTGTTGTGATCGAAAAGGTTGGTCAGCGTGACGAGTGGGGTGGTCAAGTGAAACGGTTCTCCCATTCTCCCATTCTCCCACCCACCTCACAATTTGGCACACACTGAGATCGAATTGATCGGTCGTCCTCCTATACACGGCGTGGATATGGAGCTGGTTCGGGGGAAGGTATTGCCTATCAATTAAGCCGATTTGGTGCAAGAGAGAAGGACAGAGCGAGGAAATCTGTACTAATCCCGACTGCTGCTTTCCTCTCTCGTTTAGTCCACCTGCTCTCCTCCCTTTGTGCTCTCTCTCTCTCTCTCAGCCGGGAAGGGATTTCACGCTTGCCACGCCATCTCAAGCTCAACAACGAGCTCCGTTCTCCTCTCGTCATTCCTCCTGACATCGGGCTTCGTCTGCTCATCCGACAAATGAAATATTGGACGGCGTCGGGTCAATGTGTGCACTTTTTTTTTTAAACATATGAAATTTAAGCCGCTCTTTTTCCAGATTTCTCCTCAGTACAGTTGGCACCGTTTCATGTATCTCGTTTTATCTATTCTCTCGCTCTCTCTATCTCGTGTGCTGGCGCGCGTTCTGTCTGCTTCTCGCTCTCCACTGTTGCCTCTGTCTTTCGCTCGTCGAGAATTAGCAAATTGTTTCTGTGGTTGCACTCTCGGCAAACGAATAAAAGCCATGTCAGGTTTAATTTTAGAATTGAGATTGTTCGCGCTTCGCCACGGGGCCGTCACCCCCCAACGACAACCGCTCCTCCCTCCCCGGCTGCGCTATATTTGGGCAAACGGCACCAACAGCAGCAGCATCAACACTCCAATGAGCAAACTATAGGGGGAGTGGGCTACGGTTTTTTTCGCTCTCCCTGGCTCTGATTTATTTCGTCATTATCCGTTGTTGTGTTGGCCCCGACCGGCATTCGAACTGGGCCCGAGCCACAAAAGGAGAATTTTCCGTGTACCACGCATTTGTATTCAGCCACCGACGTCCATTAGTCTTTTGCCGAATGAATAATTTATTGAAGAGTTTCGTGCGCTGGCTGCGTACACGCACACATATGGGGATGTGGGGGTGGGGGAGGGCAGTGAAGGGACAGACTCTTTCCTCTATTTCACACCCCCAACCCCCTTTTCGATATATCCAATCGACAAGGTCTCGCGCATCACATAGCGCCTTTTCTTACCATTCGTTTGTTTTCTGTACAGAACACGAACTGTACTTTTGTTTTTGTGGAGTGGCGCGTCGCAAATTTGGTGACACGCGGTTGTCGTGTGCCAAAGGTTGGCTGGGCTATCGTTTTTATTATTTGTGCCAGCTACCAGCTACACAAGATCCAATGCCAAGGGTGCGGCCCATTCGCGGCCCCTTGCTCCATTGGTTGCGTGATGCTGTACTCATCAACGAGTTGGGGTGCAGACTAACTTGATTCATTTGGATGTCAGTAGTTTGGAGATCTAAAAGTTGGTACCTCTTTTGCACTGTTTCCTGTGCCGAGTGATGCATTGTTTTAATTATTTTCTTTTTGTCTTGTTTCTTTCTACAGGAGCCCTCCCCTCCTCTCCCCACCCAAGGACGTCCCCCGTCTCCCTTCCCGTGAAAGGTAAGTTGGCGAACACCGATTTCATCTTAACGTTTTGGTTTTTTTAAATGAAAACACAAACGGCATTTTTCAAATAAAGATATATAAATGTCATTTATATGCTGTATGTAACTTTGCATTTTCAAAACATGTTATCAAATCTTTCCCCGCTTCTAGCATTAGTTTTATGTGTCAGCGGCTCCAAATGCTTATTTTTAAGTAGTCATTACATTTTTTTCCTTGCCAAGAGTTCTCTATCTTGGAACCTAATTAGGGCATGCGTAGACTGGCAAGATTCCAGTCTTCGTCTCACTTTTTATAGCGTTAATGCAGACAGTGTTTTGTTTACAGGTAGCCATTTTCCCCCCTCTTACCGTAATTTAATTAATCGTAAAATGGATTTCGAGGGAAAGGTAAGGATTATTTTGTATCCGTCAAGAATACGGAGTAGCATTCGCTCATTGTGAGCTTACTGTCGCGTATTTTTAATGACTATATTCCAATCGAGCCTTAAAATTGTGTACTGAATACTTAATTGAAGGATATTTCTATCATTATCGTATGGTATTACGTCATGTCACGAATTCATGTAGAGGTTGAACAAACACGGGGAAAAGTGTAAGAACACTTTTAACACCGTCCTGTGTGTACTGTTGATCGCAGATAATTTGTTATACACTTGTTAAAAAGGCGCGTTTAGTTTTTGAGATTTGGACCTTAACTGACTGGTGATTTTTCCCGCGATTTTCAATTACCTCTCCTCCGACATGGTCACACCCGTGATTGACTGCTGCGAATATTGAAATGAATTGAAGCCGCAAATCTCTTCAGGATTTCATTGTACGCCAGAGGGCGCACCAGTACTACATGCAGATGGTTGGCAGCGTTTCGAGACCGCGCTTCTTGGTTACGATGAGTTCGCCCGCCGCCGGTACACCTTTCAAAGGCTGCCCGAGAAAAAAAGAGTGAGAGAGATGAGTTGGGAGTGATGAAGGATGAGGATGGAGAGTTGTGCGTGATTGCTCACCATCAAGGAGACAGGTGGGTTTCTCGATGGCCTGTGTATGTGTGGTGGTGATTCGACTCAGTTTTCTGATTTCATGGCAAATTCGCTTCAATCGCTCGGTGTTCTGGACGTCAGCGGCGATTCGCTATTATTGTCTTCACTTCTCAGATTCATCTCGGGTGGCGGGTGATCTGCTGCCAACTCCCTTCCTTTTTCGTCAGGGGGCGCACCGAACCGGTACCGCCGCGACATGCTCGGTTGTATCGGCTCAACGCCACGCCACTTGTCACGCCTCACTTGGCCAGCCGTATGTGTTGCATCGGTTACGCCACCACGAACCCATCACTACCGCCACCACCACCACCCCTTATGCCTTCTTTTTTCTTGGCTCGGATCATGCTTTTTCTCGGTGTTTGATGGCTGAGCGTTTTCGATTTCCACTCGCACACCGCTCCGGATCATGCTAAACGAATCTAGGTCGGGTTGATCAATACTCAAACTCGCACCCGACGGGGTAATGGGGTGGCACCATGTCTTATCCGGGTTTTCCTCGCAGAAATGGGAAGTTAACTTACAAACTTACAAATTTAGCCCTTGGAACATTAACTCCCGATAGCGAATTTCAGTTTACTCGCATATTTTCTTTGTTCACTCAATTACTCTTGCCCTATAATGCTCAAAAAATGGGTTTGAAAAAAACACAAATGTTGGGTTGTCAAAGCGGCTCAGTCCATGGTGGGCTGACTTGATGAGCGACTGCTATAACTTATGCATCATCGCAAGAAGTCGTGGAATTCTAGTGGTTCAAAAAAATATAGTCATTTGTGTGTGGAAGTGGTAAGAAGTGTTATGAATCGTGGAACCGAATGAGAACTGATGCTTTAACGAGAGATCGGTTCGAGTTCGTGGTTGGAGGGGATTTAAGAGGGGAAGGGGGGTGAGGGTGTCATGGAATCGAAAACTCGTCATGATGATGATGTGCGCAACTCTTTCGATTATTCCCCTCGCGCAGATCGATGCGATGTTAGAGTGGATGCTCCCCCCGCCGCCGTCGCAAGGGGGAGGCAGTTGGTAGGGTGTTTGTACGTGGAGGAGGAGGATTTAGAGCAAATAGGGGGTGAATGATAAAAGCATATTGTCCTCTCTTCTATGCCATGGTCCTCACAAAATTGCTACCAAAAGTCGCGTCACAAAAGAACGCGTTCCAAGCCAGCAAAAAAATTCTTTCGCCAGCTTGACAGAAAAAATGTCGAGGCGAGTTCACCAACAAATTTTGTTGGAGCTGTTACAGAAGGAGAACCGGTTCTCACATTTGATCCGGTCTCCTGATTCAGAAGTTCAGGTTGTGTTTATTTGAGCACTCGCTGTAGCTACTTTTTATATGATGTTTTCGTTCATATTAAATTTTGTTACTTGCGACATATACACTGCTATATCTATCTAGCTTTCAACGTTTTGCTTTTTGGCAAATTAGTCATTATTGCGACATATATTTGAAAATGGCGTGAGGCCGGTCCGGATGTTGTGTTTGATTCAGACCACGGAAGTATTTATTATTATTTTTTTTATTATGGGATTAAATGCAAATAGGTTTTTTATGGATCCCAGCCGACCTCCTTCTGTTTTTGTAGACCCGTGTAGGCGAAGCGGGACTCGATAGAACGGATTCCAAATGGGCAATTTGGGCTAGAGAAGAAGGGGGGAGGGCGGAGGTTGAGTAAACATGTGATGGTTGTGCTCTCCGCCATCGGATCAAGCCCAGGGGTTGGAGCCGAAAGAGAGAGAGGCGGCAGAGGGACAGCGAGGTCTCATTCGATTGACTTGTGTCGAAATGGAATCCACGTTTGTGTTCGTGTCGGTGGGTGGGTCGATGTCGTCCACCGATGGCGTGTGTAGGGATGACGAGGAGGGGGTGGGAAGGAAACAATGGAGTCAAATTGTGACGCCGGCGCTGCTCCGTGGAGGCGCCGCGTGCCGTGTGGGACTCTCCATCCCAGTCACCCCCTCCTATATCATATCATATGGCCCATAAAAAGTTTACGGCGTGCGATAAACGCGTGAAATCCGTGAGCTACCGATGGCTCGGCGCTGCCTGGCAAAGGAGGCGCGAGGTCGATCCATGTGATGACGATGCCGGCTGCGGACAACGCCACCAAAAGAGACAGGGTAGACCACACCACTGGGATGCGGCAAGACTCCGACTCTGCCTATCTACGACAAGCTAATATCCTCGACTCGATTGATCCCCATTTCAAAAGAATCTCGTTCTTCGATGGTTTGTTATTCCTAACATCGATCGGGTTAAGCAATCCGGATGCGTCGGGCAATAGCTGAACAACGCTCTCCGTTGAGACTCTCTGCTTCCGAAAATCTATTCTGGGACGACCTGGGAATCGAACACGAGGCGCCGTCGTATTTGATAGCTGCACCCCTGGCCCCACCATCGTTTCTTTTTCCCCCCCCCTTTCTTCTATCCGGTCGACCGCCAATTCCAACAACATTTTGGTGGTGCGTTTTGCGTCGTGTGTCTTGGATTGGTTGCACGCGTCCCTGCTCTCTTGCTCTCGATCGTTGTCATTCGCTTCCATTTTATCTAAAATAAAGTGTCCCCGAGCGGGGTGCTAGGGTTACTACTAGCTCTCTGTCGCTCTCGCCCTAGCTAGCTGGCATTTGGCAGACCAAAATATCGCCGTCGCTGATTTATTCGCTTTGACAGGCAGACACGCGCTCCCGACGCGCGCACGGACCGAGAATTTCTTTGTCTTTTTTGGGATCTGGTTGTGCCTGTGGGATTGCTGTGATTTGGGGGGAGGGTCGTGTTGCCTCCTGGCCTGCGTCTCTGCGCCTTTCCCCACTCCTTTCCTTCCCCCTAGACAGAGAACGGCTTATGGCAGCTGCTACCGGAAGCAACCTTGTGTCGCGTCATGTGCATTCGTTACAGTCAAATTCGTTAATTGCAATTTGTGGCTTTTAACACATTATAATTTTGTATCGACATGTTGAAAGGTTACTACTGAGATGTACTCGTTAATCAAGGAATTGATCTTAACGTGTACCTGATAGTACAGGCACGGATCACACGGTTTTATTCCATTTTGTAGGACGGCTCTCGTAAGAATTTCGGAGATTTCGGCCGGGAATTGAACCTGCGATCATATGGGCAAGCTGGTCCATCGCGCACTAGCCATTACACCTTATGTAAGGTTGACCTCTTGATATAAACCAGCTTTGGACAAACAATGTTTCTCTTCTCAAATAGTTCAAACGCGTTGTAGTTCGAATCCTGAACAATGTGGGTGGGGTTGTGGGATGAACAGAAATAACCGAACACTCACGGCGTCGAAATTGTTCGCTTAGGAATGAATAGAGGTCGTTGGCGTGGACATTTCTCCTCTCCCTCCCTTCCTCCATCTTGTGTCCCCTCCCAAGGGGAGATAGAGACACAGAGAGGGAGGGAGAACGAGCGCGAGCGATTCGCGCACGCACCAATAGTTGGCGACTTGCACGTACGCGCGCGCGATTTTGAGGCATCATCGCCGCCGCCATCAAACCAGAGGACTGACTTTTCTCTCTTTGCCGACGGCTCTGTACCTCGTCCGTTCGTTCCCCCTAGTCACACACAGTCAGTCGCTCGATCCGGTTGCGTATGTGTGTGGTGCGAGAGTGCGCCAGTGCCAGGAGAGTGGAGAGTGGAGAAAAGTGTATCCAGGGCGCGCGTGTCGGTTGGGGAACTCTGTGTGTGCCGCAGCTAGTGGGATTTATCTATCTGGAGAGTGCGCGCGAGACTCGCGATAGCCGCGTCAAATGGACTCCGATTAGCCGATGGAATAATCACTAGTGGAGACATTGGCATCCCCCCATTCCACCATCCACCGACCACCCTCCCATCCATCCACCCGTCCGACCCACGGAGGACAGCCATGTCGGCCGCTCCCTGTCTTCTCGTCCGCTGCCACCGCCAGCGTGATCGCCGACGAGACAGTTGATTGCGTCGTCGTCTCGTTTCAATCGCGACTCACCCGTCGCCCTGTGCGCCACCCCACCTATCCGGATTAAACGAGAGCCAGCGGTGGCCCACCTTTGGCCAGTCCAGGTAATTGCTTCCGGCCTCCGTCCAACCCTTGATCATTACCGAGTGCGAGACCCCCTGTGGGATTTTTGTGTGTGACGACAGCGTGGGTGAGTGGGGAGGATGGGTGGGGGGTTGGGGGAGGTACGACTGCTGCTTTCCCTGGTGCGCACACACCATGGCCGTTTGCCTGTCTGCTTGCCGAGGAGGACGCGCTCCGCACTGCCTTTTTTCTCGCTCTCACAAAAACAACCAGCAATTAATCACCACTAGCAAATTTTTTTTTTGAACAATTTCTCACTAAGCTTAGCGAATGCCAAAAAAAGATGTGGTGAAATACCGCCTCCTGTGTGCTGAGCGGCGGCGGCGGCGGCAGTGTCGACACCTGGTGGCAGTGTCTCGGCGCGCGGGGAACGCACCGGCAGTTAGCGAATGTGTTTGGGGGTGTGGGGTGAAAAAGGTAATCAGGTGTTAGAAACGGTTGAACGTGTGCGACAGGGTTGTTTCGACACCGCTCTCCTCCCACCGTGGAGATGCGCGCTCACGTTGTCCGTTTCTAAAGGACACATTCGGTCGGCGGTCAGGCTGGTGGATGTTGAAAAAGCCTTATGCTGGACCGACCGTCTCTATAGAGTGTGGTGGGCTGGGTGTGGGTATTCGAATGGTCACTTTGTGCATGTAAATGGACAGTGTTGGCTCCCCCGCCCCCTTCTTGAGTGTGTGTCTTCCCGTCACCCTCACAGCACCCTGTTCTTGTGTCGTTGCCTTCGCAGCAGAGAGAGTGAGAGAGAGCAAGCAGAGAGGGCAGAGAAGCGAAGCCGCGAGTGCGTGGCCGTGATCGAGATGCCGTCTGGCGGTCGCCGAACGCGGCCACTGAGGAGCTGAGGAGTCGCGGCCCCGCGTCCCCAGCAGCCCGCCCGCCTGCCTGCCTGCATCCCCTGCGCCCCCTGCCGGAACAAAAAATATGGTAGGATTCAAAAAAATGATGCTGAGGAGGAGGTGGAAGATGACCATTCTCGCCCCGCTGCATGTACCAAATCTGTGTGTCTTTGTCCAGTTGTCCCGGAACCGCACGAGTGAAGCCAGACGATGACCTTTGTGGGAAAACATGTAGTATTAAGATCAGTGACTATGTGAACTTGACGTTAGTCTAACCCCTGATTCAGTTCTATATTGTGGACTATCTGAATAGTTTCTGGAAGGCCTGGCACAAATTGTCATTTCTTCAGGAATAGATAAAATATATGTTGGCAACTCTGAATGCCAACTCAAATTCTGGGGAAATTGAAATTGAAAATATGTTATTGATTTTTTTGGAATCTTGGGCGGCTCTGTATATGAGGAACGAATGGAAATGAGTAATTTCGATTTTTGTTATTGTCATCTGCGCACCCATTCAAAATGAATTGATAACGCGGAAGTCTCGTATCTGTAAATAAGATATCTGACTTTCCAATTTCAGCATTTTCGTTCCCGAGTTTTCAGAGACTATTAATTATTTTTTTATTTCAAAAAGTATTTTGATTCTTATTCGTGTACCATCCGTTGCTGTCAAGGATTTGGCAAAATAAGAAATTTGGTGTTTGTGTGCTCGCAGAAACAACATACTTAAAGCTAAAAATGTATCAAATCATAATCATAAATTGTGGTCCCTATGCAAATTTTTTGGTTTCCTCTCCGTTAACATTTTTAATTTTCCTGAACCGGATTTGCATTTCTAGTGTTTTTAAGTCTTCAGTCGCGAGAGTTAAATGTATTTTTCATATGAGAACTTGGAGAAAGTAAAGTTTGATGGGTGGGTTTTGATATTGTTTCTGTTTGGTGATTGGTTGCGACCTGACATATGTTGATGGTGCGATGGCCACGGTCGCATTCGTGTCTGGTGCACATGACTGCTACGTCGTGGTCGACGATCTTTGTAAAAATATTTGGCAAATTCGACAGATGCAATTGTCGGCTGCGCGAAGTCAGCGAAAATGCAAGCGTGTCTCACCACGTGGGTCCCCCCCGACTAGTTTCAGTTGGCAGGGCTCAAAATTTGAAGCCAATGCCAAGCGATAAATCAGAGACGCTGTCTGCGCGCCTTTCTCTCTTGTCTCTCTCGCTCTGCTCATCCCCTCACCCCCATCCAATTCGCCCACTCAACCATTTTGCTGCTGCCAACATATTTGTTGGTGGCGTTGGTGAGGTTCACGTAAATGTAAAACCGAAAGTGAGACGAGCAAGCGCGAGAGCTGGTTTTCTTAGGGTTGGGTTGTTGAGTCGGGCAACGCGGTCTTGAGATTGGGGACAGCCACGAGAATCCGGCGTAGGATTGGGAATGCCAGGGGGGAGTGGTGGATGGCCCCCTTCCATCTCATCCACCTCCCGCCGAAACTTCATTAGCGTGCTTTCGATGTACGCATTCTTCGCGTGAAATCATTTTGACGAGACGAATGGTGCGCCGCGGCATTGGCGGCCAAACGGAACGGTTGAGAGTTGGGGGATCCTGGGGCTGATCCGGCATGCCGCGCGTCATCCCCCCCGTCTTGGCCGAGGGCCGCCGGCGGGCGGGCGGGGTTGGCCTTGGGTCCACGGGACAGGCCTAACTCCAGCCGCACATCTGGACGTGATTAGAAATGCCTCCTCCGCCTGCGTCGTCATTTCCTGGCCCGCTTCGCCACTCGCCTTCCGTCAATTAATGTGCCCTCTTTTTCGAACTAGCAGATGGCCAACGTTCTGCCAATAAAAAAATATGCTGCATTCTATATTTCTTATGCTTGGCCAAATGTTGTTGCGCACTCGAATTGCCGCATTTATCTTTGTCCCAACGTATCACTAAAGATATAAAAAGATTTATAACTTTATAAATCAATCTCTGTGTATAATCTTGAAAGTGCAGAAGCGCGCTATGTTTCATACACAAAACAAAGATAAAAGAAAATTCTAAGAAAGACAAAGCATTTGTGACTAATAAAGGAGTGTCAGCCATGTTGCACTCGTGGTAGGTTTCTCCTGTCTCATCTCTTATTGGCGAACGTCATCCGGTTATTTTTGTAGTTTCGTTTATGGTTGGTACTGATTCATTCCTTGACAAAATGTCACAAATTCACATTCCGGGCGATTTCCTCGCTCAACTTTTGTACCCTGGAGGCCAATATCTCAATATATTTGAAAATTTCAACGTTCCTTGTATTCAGCGTAATTTTACACTGGAGACATTCGGGCAATTTTCCTCTCCTCGTTCGTGATTCCTTTTGACTTTCTCAAAATTCGCATTAATTTTTTGTCTTGCAAAACATTTCCAGCTTAGCGTCACCTAAATCTTTACTTCGAAGCTTTCGAACAGTCCCATGGAAGTTTTTTATTTGTGGGCGCGTTCGAATTCGAACGACTCGTTGGTTGACAGGCAAACTTCTGCTGCGGGTTCCCTCGATCATTTAATATCACTGAGTAAAATGTTCCACCCTCGTATATAGTGCTGAAGCACCGAATAGAGGTACATAATCTCCAGAAATAAAATAAATAGATAATAAATTCACGGCCACTTCATTATAATCTCTCCATATCTCATTCCGATGCTCACCGGATTGGCGGAGCCTTTGAATGAATCACGTCACCTCGATTTATTTGCATGTTGTGACAAGACGTGAGTGATGTCACGATCTGTGTCTCCTCACTGGCAGTGGCGGTGGCCGCGCCCCGACTGACATTCAGAGCATCGTGGGAGAAAGTAAACCGGTGGCTTTTACACTGACGGGGGTCGCTCTATATTGGCAAACTGTCCACCCCGTTTCTATCAGCGGCATCCGGGGAAAAGAAACACGATGCCAAAATCTTTTTTTCTCACCGACTGCTGATCAAAATTAAAAACCGCGCTCACCTGTTCAACTCATCTCGACTATTTACGAGGCAGTCCACCAGGTGGCGTCTGCGTTGCTCCAGTCAGTGGACTGTCGACTTGATCATGGTCAAGCTATTTCCATCAAATTTTTGCTACTCAAATAGAGGTGTCGAGATGATGGCGTGTTTTCCTCGCGGCCCGAGATCGCGATTTCGATTCCGACCGACGCCTTCGGAATTTTTCTGGCGAGAGAAATTCCTTCACGCGCCTTATTTCGGAATAGAAGTAAATTCATGTTCCGTACCTGTACGATATCGGAACGTTAAAGATCCCTTTCCTAGGCAGCCTAGGTTAGGCTAAATTTCCAGGTCGCCTACCTGGGGGGGGGGGATTTAAGATGTCCAATCCACGGTGAAACCTCCTTAACAAACATTTTATTTTTACTACTCAATTCGTCGATTGTCTAATGGCAGTGCGCTGCCGTCGGTCTCCTGACAGACTTGATCGTTTACGTTAAAGCGTTTTTCGTTTCTCTCGTTCAGCGAGCTCGGCAAGAGGGACTTTTTTTTCTTCAACTTTCCAAATGGACTTGCCCCGCCGCCGTTGCCGCCACTCAACTTGAATGTTTGTTTTCGTAGTCGATTTGATTGCTGTCACTCGTTAGACGAAAACGTTTAGGGCCGATTGCTGCACCACCACCCACCACGATCCCCATCTGGACGACGATAATCTCATTCGAAATGGCGAACGGCATCTTTGAAATCGATGAAATCCAATATTTTAAGAGTTGGTTGCCGTTCGATGTTGATTGCTTGCTCTAGCAGCTTGGATTCTTGTTATTGGTGATGGAAAATAGCAGGTTTCCGGTTAAGTATTTCCTGCATTAACCTCCTCTTTCCGTGCATACTTACATTTCTTAATGATGTGGTAGTAGCTGTTGAAATTGTTAATCCTGTGTTGTGTCGCTCTTTTAATACGTGTCTTGTTTTCTTATTTAAGAAATTATAAATGAAGACTTCTTATATATACCTTCAAGCGCTTTTTCAGTTTTAGGGATTGCCATTCCTAAGCTTGCACAAATTAGCAGTGTGTGTCGCCTCACGATCGGTGGGCATGTGTGTCGTAGTGGGGATGCGAGTGGGGCTCTCCCTGGTTTATCGATCGAGATTGTGCTCTGGGATGCTGCGGCGAGGTGGAGGCTGGACTGGCGATTGCGTCATCAACGCGAGGGAACTAATGCGTCACAGTGTACCGATGAGGAGAGCCGTGTGGGTGGGTGAATGGATGGATGGGGGATGGGCGCTCACTGCGTTGCCGTCGGCCAGAACGATGCTTCCGGAGAAAGATATAGCGGGGGTGTGGGGGACGCCGGCGCACGACCTGGAGAACTGCTGCTGGAGTAGAACAAGTGAGGGTTTGAAGGCAGAGAGGTTATAGCAGTCGCTTGTGTTTGCTCGGTGAGATAGATGCTCGGCCGCACAGTTGAAGACGATGGTGGCGTGGGGAAAGAGTTCCCGCTTTCCATTTTTCGTTTGAATTAGCGGTTCTTTCATACCTTGGGTGGTCGCGTTTGTCATCCCAGGCAGTCACTCTCATCCGCGAAGCCACAAAGAAACTTTTCAAAAGACAGATCAAATCATTTTTTCGAGTCGTTGGCAAGTAAAGAAACTAGTAGATTACTAACGACACGCCAGTTGAATGGAAACGTTGGTGGTGGGTTCGTTTATTTTGACTTGAAACCGCCGCGTCTGTATTTTTCCCAGACTTCCTTCAGATCTGAATTTCTTAAAACGAGTTTCGACACTCTGATCGTTTGACTATTGTCGATGGCGGATGGATGTTTGTGGCAACATCCACTTCAATCATGTCTCGGTGGCGTCAACCTAGATCCCGTAAGAGCAAAGCGAGAGGGATAGATGGTATCCACTTGTGCCACCACAGCAACAACGAAGTCTACTCTTTTAAGTTGATCCTGTGTATTTTTGTCGGTTCGTCGCTTCACTGCATCTTCTCATCTCTGCTGCTGCAGCCTCGCTGTGTCGTTTGTCGGCAAGCGATACCGCCGACGAGAGGACACTTTTTTACTCTGGGAAATTGATTGCCTCCCACGCCACCCTGCCGTACAGTATCATACACCTTCCAATTAAGCGTGGGTGGAGAAGGGTTCGGTGGAGGGGTGTAGTACTCCGCCTTGCGTCATTTGCATCGTCTTAATTAAAATCTGGCCACGCTTGCGTGTGTTGATGAGGGGGCTGATGGCCTGAGCCCGAAACCCCTTTCTCAAGTTTTGCCTGGCCATCCTCGCGGTGGTCGTTTTGGACGCCGATTGCGCCCCCGCATTTGTCATCTTCAGACCCATTCTCAGGCGATTGGCCTGTGGGTGACTTGGCCAGCAGCGGAAACAGCCTCACCAGATTGTCGCTTTTATAATTTCCAGCAATTTATGAGTGGCATCTGTCGCCGCCATCTGTTCAGCTGCCTTATTATTGTAGAGTTGGATAATTACTGGTCTCTCGGCTCGGTTCTGTCATGGCGGTTGAAAAACTGTCTTGTCGTTCACGACTAAATGCACATGCGCATGTTGTACAATTTCGCAAATTACTACTTCAGTTATTATAAAATAAAAAAATCCTCTCGCCGAATCGGAAAGATGTTGGCATGCACGCATTCTTCGCTCTTTTTTTTCTTCCACTCGACTTTCTTGTCGAGCTATCCCGTTTGTACAAATGCCGCCACTCGATGATAGAAGTTGGCGCGACAAGCGCTTCTCCTTTTCACCAACTGATGATGATGTCGTGTCGCCGGGGAAAATAGGAAGAGAGAGAGAGTGTGGGGAATTAGAGGAGGGGGTGGGGTTGAATGACGTCACATGCTTTTGTCTGTTGGGATTGTTACTCGATTGCAGCAGCCTGGTCGCGCGTCCAAGATTACACTGTCGGCCACCACGCTAAAAATAGACTCCCCCTCAGCGGTATCTAGGGGGAGGGGAGTTGATGATGGTTGCGAATGTGGCATCAATTCTCCAGTCTCCCTCTTCTGGTTGATTCCCTCTAGTCACGTTGCCCCGGACCACAATCCATTGTAGTTTTTATCTCCTCGTCCTCCTCCCCCGCTTGCACAACTCGTGCGTCGAAGCGATTCGCATCACCCCGTTTACGTCACCCCGGTTGCTCCCCTTCGTCTGAAGGGAACTGCTCCTGGGGAAAGGGTGAGAAGGACTCATGTTGGTTGGTTGTCTTGAACTCGGAATATTTCGTACCGCCACCCTTGTGATTTTCCTTATCCATTGCTCTTGACTGTTATTTCTGTCGCGATTCGTTCATTGTGTAACTATGGTTATGAGGGAAACTCAGGCGTTTTTGTTACTGGCAATTGTTTTAGCGATTCGCGAAGGTGAAGGAAGGGATGGGAGCTTACTATGAATGAGTACTGTACAGAACTAGCTTGATTAAGTAAAATTTAATTAAACAACTACCGTTATTCCGTGAAAAAGTAATATTAAATGTTACTTACCAATTTTAATTTTTCGAATTGGTACTAACATGTATTTGTTTTGTTTTTTTACTCATCAAAATGAATGGACTAATGGCAAAAGTAAAAGTTTCGGTTTATCTTTGCGAATGTTGCTGAAACATTAATTAGAAACGTACAAATTTTATTAAAGTACTGCGTTTTATTTTTATGGGTACGGGGTTTTTTTGGTTGTCAGATTCTGTAAGTAATATCATATGTTCTCTTCCGACTCGAGCTGAAATAATTTATTTATCTTGTTTCTTGAAAGTCTCTTTTTTTAACTTGTTCTGACGTTTACTTAGCGAAATTGAATAAAATTTGAGCTGTAGATAGTTCTGCAAATTTGTAGGCGAGTGCAAGTTGTTTCAGGTCTTGATTTTACGTATTTCTCGAGATTATCGGCCTTTGAAGTTTTAAGAATTGCCATCGTTTCGCTGGAAAATTTCAATATGGCGTCTCCACTTTTCCAAAATGGCGCTGAACATTCGAACACCAATCACGTGCTACCTACCATTGATGCCAGCGACATTTTCCAGGACACTAGATCCAGAATTCTTCGGAGAGTACTATTTCACAAAATTGGAAGAAACTGCATTTTCGTTTGATTAGGTTAGATTAGATATTGTTTATTAGATATCGTTAGAATAGATATTTCAAATTTCGAATTACTTTCGCTGCCCTGACTGGGACAGCCCAGCGAAGCGAGCAATTTCTCTAGTCGTTTGGTATTTCGGATGTGACGTGAAAAATGATTTTCTATATGAAGTCTGATTTACATTTTGGAAAATTTGCTTTCGGTCTACACATTTGCTACCATTTAGCCATCCGGATTTTCAGTGTTTGGCTGCCGTTGAAGTATTGCCGCCACCAGGTGACGCCAAGCGTCGATGTCGCTCCCGACTACAAGCGCGCGCGCGCACTCACACAAATACGCCCCTCGCGCGCGCGCTCCCGCTCGCGGTCTTAACTTCCGCCTGCCGCCACCGCCAGTCGGCGCTTCCTGTCGCGCCACCACTGTGCTCGTGACTCCCGCGCCGCACCCCAGTAGTTCCGTCCATAGCTGTCGCTTCGCATCGTTCCGCCGTATCGGCACGCTCGCAGCGGTCGTCTCCGACCACCGACACAAAAATCTGTGAAACGCCGACACCGGTGTTGTCCGTTCCTCCCCGTTCCGAAACCACTCGCTGATCTCCGACCAGTGAGCGACATTTCCCCACAATCCGGTGACCACTGGTCCTCCAGACTCCTCTTCCCTTTGGCGGTAACAGCGGCGGCAGTGGAGCCCTCCCCTCCAACTGGACTAAAGTTGCGCTCTTGCCCGCGCATTTCATCCCGTGTGTCATCCCGCCCGACTCCATGAGCCATCGTCCGCCGGCCCTCGTTCCCGCCTCCCCGCCGCGGCCTAGAGCCGGCTCCGGAAGACCCCGATCCCGATCCTCGCTCGTCCCGGCAATCCCGGCCCGACTCCTGCTCCGCCTCCACTCGCATCGTCACTTATGTAAGTAGTGCCCACACTGCTGGACCATCACCACCTCACTGACCACCTACCCCAAATCCACCCCACTCACGATTTCTCGTACATCAATGGGCGCTGAGTGTGTTTTTGGTGTCGGTCTTCGGGGCGGGAAGTCATTTTAATTTCGATCAGGATGGAATGACCTGTTCGTGTAAGATCCATTGTTGGCGGTTCATCAAACCAATCTAGGAAACGGGAACTCTTATTTAAACTCAACAGAGATGCTTATGAAGGTAACTTCACCAGTCCATTTTTCTGGTGTTAAATCTCATTAGATGATCACAGAATTTTTCCAGTAAAAAACATTTTCTTTATTGAGGGAGGAAAACTTCTTAGTCAAACGAACTCACACTTTTTCAAATTTGTGTCGTCGTCATTTTGAGTCATTTTGTCGTCGAGTTGAGCAGCAGTCAGCAGCACCACTCGTACTGTTCGATCTATTTTACAATCGTGTCCAGCGTCCATCGAGAGCGCGGCTGCCCCTTAGAAGCATTCAATCACTCACGACAGCTTTGCGTCGCCGTGAAGCTCTAAACAAGGGGTTCGATTGGACAGTGGGCACAGCAAAGCTTTTGTGCAGATAACGCGTCTCATCCCACCACAATTTCCATTAGTGTCTTTAATCCAAAATTATTATTTTAAACCTGGCCTTTGCGATTAGATACCCAAATTACATCTTTTCAACTAGGTTGAACAGGCTCGTAAAAAGTACCTGCACAATTCCTGCAAATAGCGAAAACTAATTTCATTACCTAAATTTTTTAGTTCTTTTGTGTGACGAGAAAATACTCTTGTTTCTATGTCTGACATATAAAATGGAAGTTGTTTTCGGGACTGCGCCGACGAGAAAAGACAAGAGTTGGTGATAACTCTTCTTACAATAAATAATAGTAAACTAGAAAAACGTAGGAACTGACGATAACGATTCACATCCACATCTCCCGTGAAAAAGAAATATTTATAGTTAGTCAAGATAGACAGTACCGGTTTCACGCAACACCACTTGCGACCATCAACTGTCTTTTGGACGATGACAAAATTTTAAAAATAGAACTAGAGCACATCGGAATTGACCGCACACACTGGTATGTGCGACCACCGCCGGTGGCTGCGAAATTAAAAAGAGTGCCGAAAATAAAAAGCGTTAAAGAGAAGAGTTATCACCAACTCTTGTTCGTCTTTTCTCGTCCGGCGCTGTCCCGGGCACAACTTCCATTTTATTTTACATAATCACGACGTCCTATTTCTATTATTCTGTTATGTCTATGACATTAGCCATTTGTGGCCCACTTTCACAAATGTGTCAAATCAAAAGCAGATCCTGTCCCACTTTCACTCTTTCCCCCGTTTTGCTATTCAAAGACTGCATTTCAAACCTCACGTCAGTTTCAATCACGATGGATTTCGGCTTTGACGCTCTCTGGATTCCGCGCCGAACACGAGGGCGAGTCATTCTGCGTCCGAATTCATCCGCCAGACGGCGTTTCGGCCCACGAATCGCGAAGGGACATGGAGGAAGAGTACTGCGCTGTCTGCCATAACTATTATCGCTCTGGTAATGATGATATTGTTTGTGTGCGGGCGGGCGGGGTGGTCGTGGGAAGGGGGATAAATAAACAATAATTGCGGCCGGCGCGCGCTGAATACTCTTCCTCGGGTCCGTCTATCTCCAGAGTTGGTCCTGCCCCACCACCCCCTCCACCCTAGCCACGCCGGCCTCTTAATCACAACAACAAAAAAACAACAGCAGTTGGCCGGGGGTATAACGGCAATGGCAGCATCTCTTCCCATCTCCAAATCCCCGTCTGTCTCCATTGTGTGTGTGGTGGCGCGCTTGTTTACTCGAGCCGTCGCCTATCACAACAGATAATAAAGACGTCGAGCACGATGTGCTGCAACTTCGTTAGCCGGAACTCCATAAAAGAGTAGGCCCGAGCGGTGGGAGGAAAGGGTGATGGTTTTGGGGGAAAATTGGGGTGGCCACGGCAATACCGCCGAGGTGGTATTGCCTACGGACGGCTCAAGATTGATTGTTTTTGTTGCTGGCTCTGCAGTTGGAAACGTGAGATCCAATTGCGTATTTTTTGTGTGGTAGTTGATGGGTGTGGAACTGAGGTTGTCATCTTAATTTCGTTTTTCTCCCTTCTCCTTTGGACATCTTGGTTGACTGAGGAGGGGGGAACCTGCACTGTTTTGATTCATCTAAGCTCCCAAAAAATGATCGCTTGATCTAAAAACAACCAATAACTGCAAAGCTGTAGCTTTCAATCTGCTCTCTGCATGCGATTGAGCTTGTCTTTTTAAAAAGAAAATCCGTTATCCAGATTCCCGTCATTTCCGCTCAGATGGGAATATTATTTTTGACGATGAGGTGTTTTTCTAACCGTGAACTTGATGGCGAAAGGAGATATTTTCGAAACTGCATGTCGGCTGACGTAGCTTAGTGACAGCGGCCGAGTTTGTTGCTCCAGTCTGTGAGGTTTTTTTTTCTACCCCACTCTTTCGATGACGCCTCGTCTACGTCTGACGTAAGTGTTGCCCAGAAAAAATAAATCCCGCCCCCGCCCCGTCACTGGAAAGGGGGAAAAAGCGGGGTACGATATTTTTCGTTAACATTGTCTGCGCACCTTTGGTATTACAAGACCATTGTCATCGCTCCTGACTCAGGGATTTTTTTCTCTTCAGTGTGTTTGGTTTTTCTTTCTGTTGTAAACTGATAAAAAGCTGCGAGATATTTCCAGCGACCCTCTCTCATTTAAACAAATATAGATTCATTTTTTAGACGATAGATTATTTGTTCTACTTTTTATTTTTTTGTTACTGATATTTCTTGTCAACGAGCACACATGACAAATGTCTTCGGGGAATTCAGCTTTGTTAATCGAACATGACATTCTTTGCTTATTTATGTTGTGTGGGAAAGGAAATATCTCTCTGGGTGCATCCATCCGTCTGGGCTAATCGGATCCAACAGAAATTGTTTTTTCAATCAACGGTGACATTTTTTTTGGGCACCCGAAACTCCGTAGAAGACGCCAACGTTGCACACCGCTGTCTAGCTTTATTTTCGGCGCATTCCCTGTTGTATTCTCAGGCACGAGCGATCCCATTCCAATTCCTATAGATGAGCGGGGTGCCCCGGATGCGACCGGTTGGCTGAAGGTTCTAGTTGGCCCGAACCACGAATCTGGCCCAGCTAATTTCGCACAGCGATTTGCCCTCCCGAACAAGCGAGCTTCCCCTGTGGCCTTCCTCCTTCCTCCCCGTCTACATGCCGCACTCTCTTCCAAGTTAAAATTAGCTCAGCTTCTCTCCTTTCCTCCACCCCGGCCCACAAACTCAGTGGATTAACGTGATGGCGCCTGGCTTTCAATCGAGTACCAAGTGTACCTTGGGGCAGGAATAACGATGTTTCCGAATTAACGAACATTCAAGTATTCATCCTAGGTGTTCATTCACTCACTCCATTCACTCGGAACACTTTCTAAAAACCTAATTTGTTCTACCTTCATCTATCCTGAAGATGGAATCCAAATCGTTACCGTCTCCCGTCCTGAAATTACAAAAGCTATAGTCCGTTTCAAGTATCCTTCAAACAGTACAAGAAATAAATAAATATATCTTTGTTACAATTCTCAATAGGAGTTCGAAAGTAATCACAATAAAGAAGAAATAACGAGCGGGTTGCATGCCTTGTGTGATCCGAAGCCACGCCACCGTTGACGTCCCCCTTTTTATGCCATTCGCCAATTGTTACTATTCCTCCTCGCTCAACCCTTCTTCTCGGCTAAGGGTGCTGGCAGAGGACCAACTTTTGTTTTTGGGTGTTTTTTTTTTAGTCGAGATGACACTCGTGTGTCTCGCTGGCTTTTCTTGCTTCCCTCGTCATCTTAAAGATCTTTCTGCGCTTTCTTCTACCTTCCCCCCTCACTTCACCTCATTAGAATGAGAGAATATTCTAATTCTAGCGCGACTCACACTGGATGCGAGAAGAAAGGGGAAGGTGGGAAGTGTTCCTCTCCCTCCGCACCATCGGTATCTCTTGTCACACCATTCTTCACACCGCTAGGCATTTATGTTGTCTGGTACTAGGGCATCTCCTTTTGTCACGACATGGGCGCCCCTGGTGGCCAGCCGTGTGTAATTGCAATCGTAAAACTGTGTACTTGCTGCATAATGTAAACGTTTCTATTTTTATCAATCAACAAAACGCCTCAAGTTTAGACACAAAGAGGCCCACTTCAAATATAGTGGGATAAATCCGAAATGGTGATGAGGAAGAGGGGGAAGGAATGATCGTATTATAAATTACTTTACTATCAGTCCTCGTGATTAGTGGTTCGAGGCCTGGTCCATTTATCGGGGTGGTCCCAGTTCGCCAACTGACTTTTGGTGTGTCCGGTGAGCGTCGGCGGAAGTGTCGCTTTTGGAGACGCCGAGCTTGAGTTGCCATGACGACGCGACGCGCTCTCCTCACAATGATGCTCTTTCATCTAGAGCTTTCTCTCGCTGGGCTTGAGCTTGAGACTGTTATTCTCTCTCACTGTTTGTCTCGCGCATCACGGGGCTGTGGCCCACAGCGCCTCCGGCGGACGACAGAGACATCTCGCGTCTTATCTTATCTCATGCCACTGACTCCTTTGTACTTGCCTCTTGCGCTGGTCGGATAAATTTGGTGGGGGTGGCTAGGACACATTGCTGCCGGGAGAGAGAGGAGGTAGGGTCTGATGAATTCGTCTGGAGCAGGGAGGTGGTGTTGGTGGGCACGGAGGATGGTGGGGGGAGAGACTAATGCAAGCGGAACAGCCTCTGAGATAATTCTCCTTCCGGTCGAGCGCTCGTGGCTGAAATCTCTTCCGCCTGTCCGATCAGACTCACGGTGAGCGATCGATCGACTGAATGTATAATTTGCTGGAGGGCATTTCCGCCTGATCCGAATGCGGGTCTTGAAATTATTCAGTAAAACTAGAGGCCATCATGAACGTGAGCCACAATTTTTGTGGGGGAAAGTGAGATACAACTATCGTGCTTTTTAAGTTTCTGTACTTCCTCTCCTCGTGTTCCTCGCCCACCTTGGCGTCTCACAAATTGCTATCCGATCGTTTGTTTACAGGACGCCGGAATGTTTGGCACCGCTTCGCCTCCAGTCAGACCCCCACAACCTCACCCCAGCAGCAGTACAGAGGACCTCATTTTACGAGGCTCTCTGCTTCTTCCCCCCACCCCCAGAGAAAGAAATATATATTTTTAGTTTTTTTTGTGCCACGTCTTTGGTGTTGCCCTCATTTTTCTGCATTAATTCTCTCGCTGCTCGCGTGCTCACCACCCTCACCCTTGTTTCGTCTTTCGCTTTTGCATTATTGGTTGAAATAGCGAAATGTTTCTGCGTTTGTAATTTGATTTTCTCTCTAGCACTAGTTCTATGTGGGCCGGGTCTCCTCCACCTCCTCCCTTCCGCTCTTACGCTCCAATTCACCGTTTTTCTCGAATGTGCGTCGAAGCTGCCTCTGCCAATTATTATTTTATTTTTTTGCTGTTCAGATTGTGAGTAGTCAGTTGCTATTCTTGCGCGCAAAAATATCTGAAGATAATCGTAGTCGCGGTTTTTAAAAAAATCGATTCGTCAGCTGGGTTGGCACCAACCAGGGTTTGGCAACATGCCGAAAACGTTTTTTAAAAAGAAAATTCGAGTCGCAATTTTTATTCGCCGCACACACCGCTAGACTTGGTTTATTTTAATGTTTTCCTTCTTCTTTTCTACTTTTTCATTCCTAGCGGAATCTGAACAGGGAAATGCGAGCTCAAAATTGTACCGAACCAAATTAATGTTCCCTCTCAGTTGTTGTTGCTGTTCGCCCCTCGCTTGTACAGTACAATAAATCTTGCTCAGACGTTTTTTTGCAATCATTTATCGTTTAACTTTTTCTCATTCGAGATCGTTCCGAAAGTAGTCTGGTAGTATTTCATTTTCGTGTATCAACATACATGGACACTGTGATACGAAAATCCTGTCCTCGTTCTTTTTTCCCTGCAGTTGAGCCATACACAGATGTTCGCTATTCCCATCCGTAAACTACAACGTTGTACATCCATTTACTCGACATCGTGTTTAATATTCCATTAGACAATTTCTTGGAATTTCTAACAACAGTAACCCTAGTAAAGCCGCCCGCAGTACCGATATAAAATGGGAAGGGTCGTGTATCCTCCCCCACAACTGGGACAGGGGGAAGGACAAGGACAGCATAGTGGTTGTGTGATCTGCTTGGTGGCGCTGGTGTCACCTTTTTTTATTTTTTTTAAAGATGCTCTTTATTGTTCCGCCCGGAATCAACTGGCATACGAGATGATGGCAATCCCTGTGCTGGGCGGAGCGAGTGGAGTAACAGGGAATGGAATCCCTGGAGCCAGACACTGTGGCAGCCACTTTCGACTCCAACCAACGACGCGCGACTGTTTCGCATTTATGGCTTCTGCAGGCTTCTAGCTTTTTGGGGTTGGAAATAATTCCCGGTGGGCTTCAATCACTCCTCTATCCACCCACACCAAGGAAATCGGATTAGGTAGTGGTGTTGCCGCGAGTACAGTGAAAGGTCGTCTCTCCAGTGACGACAGCTTCTATTCTTTACATCCGCTTTTTTTCACTCGCGCTCTCTCTTCAAAACTGTCATTTACCATTCAGGATTTCGAATTTGAGAGTGGAATAGTGCATGTGCATGTGATTAAAGCCAGAATAGAATGTTGGAGTAGCTTTTAAGAGGCATTCGGGTGCAGAACACCACGTAGCGTTTGTGTCGTCGCACATGTAGTATTTAGGATGTCGGGCGGCATTTCTCATGCCACATCCGCTGAGCAGGGGGGGGGGTCCAGGGTTGCTGGTGTCACAGGGTGGTTCGCGAACCAAGTTGTCGGCTGGCCACAGTTTGTGAAATCTGTCGTAAGAGCTGCTAGCCAGTAGGGGGAAAAACGAGCGACCGGGATCGGGTGCGCCGTCTGTCGGTGGGTCGCACTCGCTTATTTCTCAACATCTCATTCTTTTTCGGTGGCGCGTTCATCAATAATTCGCAGGCGGCGCGCTGTTTTATTGATGCGGCGCTCGGAGTGAGTGAAAGAGAGGAAAAGGAGGGAGAGACCAGGAAGGCAGGCAATTGTGTTTTAGCGGAAAACGGCGGCTGGGCGAAGTGAACGCTGCCAGCCTGCCACGTCCTCGCTATTTTTATTATTTAGCAGCCACCACCGTTCAGTCGGATGACGTGCCCGGGGTACCACTGGTAGAGCGGGGGCGGCGATTTCATTGCAAAATGCAGATTTTGTGACATGCATGATGTGTCCTCGCCTCGCCGGGCCCTGCTGTCTTTGATTTCCCTTCACTGTAGTCGCTGCTACACTACAGGATTATCTGAACCCCTCATGGTGATTAGGCGCTATGTCGAGGGGCACATTTTCACCAGTACCCCGGGATCGAAATTATCGAGAGCCCACGCCGGGAATCAAACCCGAGCCACACTCAGTATCAATACCGATTGGGCTACGACGAGTCGATTTGCTGGCTCAGTGTGCCGAAATCCTGCTCCTCCTTGCGCAAACTTCCGGATCATTGCTATAGACACTGATGCCTTGTTCCATGGGGCGCTCAGGCTCAGACATGGTGTGTATTCAGGATAACCGTCAGATTGCGATGCAGACTGGTAGAGAGATATAGAGAGAGGATTACGAGATCAAAAGAATGTTAGTGAGTTGCAGACTGGCTTGTTCCTGACAGGTCGAGCCCGGAAGCTGGATGAGTGGCGGCGGCTGTGGCTTGACTAAGTCGGAGGCAGGACGCGTCGTCTCGGCGTGTGCTGTTGCTGGCAATCCCTCGTCGTCTGTATGCTATTTTGGTATTCTACATTTTTCTTCGGCACATCTCTCACTAGGAAAAATCGAGTTGGGGAAGAATTAGATGGCGGCGACGGTGGTGATGGGAGGGGGGTTGTTGGCGTTGCCAAACCAGATGCTGTATCGATGTCATTTGGAAATTTCCGATTGCAAACAAACTGATCCGGTGGGATCTTGGGCTGGATTTCAGATCCGGGTCTCCTTCGCTGCCGCATCAGTTCTTGGCGCCACTTCTCTCTTTTCTCTCTAGAATCGTCGTGGTCACAATGCGCGGCGGCACAAAGCGGCGTTGTGCGAACTCCCAGTCGTGTCGTCCTCGTCTGTCACCCGACATCCGTTTTTAGCTCCCCTCCAGACGTTTGGCCCCCTCCTACCCGCACTCTCACTCTCTCCATCCACTATACATACTCGCTTTTTAAACTGTTTCGCTGGATGACGGATGCCGTTTTCCCCGGGTCTGAAGGGTCTTGCAAACTGGAGTCGAAGTGCCACAGACTAACTTGATTACGATCTCTGAAGAGATGTGCTAGTCGCCTGTTATATCTGGCTAGAATAAACATGTGCGCGAAGACAGGTGTATCTGATGTCTCTTTTTATCTCGTTGCACAACGTCGGCTTCTAGTACCTTCGAACTCTTTAGAAAAACGGTCTGGGGCAGATGACGTACTGTCATTGTCTTTCTTATTGAGTGCATCTGGCTTTTTGACAATTGTTTTCCTCTCTTGCCACAATATGGTTGATGCCGTTTTCCTTTGTTTGCTGAGAAGTCATTTTCTTGGTCGTTCTTGTTTTGTTTTTGTCGCTTTTTCTAGCTTTTTTCCCCCTCAGCACGCGTGTTACACATCGTTTTTCTCCTGACGTGGCCAAGATGGTGTGGAACAGGTGACGCGTGTGTCTCTGGGTCTGTGCCAGCAAAACCAAAACGATGGCGTCGGGCGTCCTACAACGGGCGAGGTGAAGTAGTGACGGGGGAAAGGGGGAGATGATAGAACTACACAAGCTCCGACCTTGTTTTTTTGTGGATCACACGCGGAAATTCGGAGCCCAGTCCCAGACTAAACAGATGGTTATTCACTTAGGCTGTTCTAGTTGGCGCCCTGACCTTACATCTGACATGAGAAGTGTGATATTGTGAGGGGCGTCTGGAGAAGAGCAAGATGTAAGGAGGTGGGAGGAGTAATGTTCAGGTGTTGGAACTAAATTAAAAAGGCTTACAGAAGCAATTTGATACATTTAGAACGACTCATTTTAAATTGTGGATTAGATAGATACGAGAAGATGAGTTTCAGAATACCTATTTTTAAATGACAAAATAAGTGGTTCATTTAGAAGTCTGTTTTTCTAAACAGTTGGATACATGGCTGAATAATAAAGACGGGGAATTGGGGAGGGAGATATCTTCGTTTTACCCTCGTGACACCTGAAACCATTTTCCACTGGCTGTCGAGTGTCCACTGTCAACCTTTGTTTCGAATTACATGTCAGCATCTTCTAGGTTTCCTACGCTCTAATTAATTAATTGGATGAGTGTTTGCCAAATCCACTTATGACTGCGTATCCACGCAGATATATATGGCTTCGAGATTTACCGCCGGGCAGGAAGGGGAAAGGGGAAGATCGAATCATCTGCGCGGGGATTTATTACCTGGATTATTTGTTGGGGTGTGGGACCCAGCCACAAATTTCAAACGCGGCGTCTACCTGCTGTGTTATGGGGGGCGTTATTACGTATTATTTGAATGAGCGTTAGTTATAATCCGTTTTAGGGTCTTATTAATTTGTAGCGCTTCTACTGACATGTGCGGTTGGATGGAGGGAGGGGAGTTGGGGACAGAGGTAGTTTGGTTAGTAGTTGTTCACTCGTCTTGACAGACGGATGGTCACTGACTTTCAATGTTGACACAGTTTTATTCCCGATCATCTCTGACGACCAGTGAGACCTAGTGATCATTATCTTCGTGACGTTCTGATTTGAAGTCATCGGCTTTAGTTGCTGGTTAGGTATGTGGTTTAATGCCGAGAGCAAGAGTTCTGACGTTGTCCGTTACCCGAGAAAATTTACCCTATCTACGTAATTGGGATGAAGCAAGCGCTCATCAACTATCGTGTTGACCGACCCTATTGTGATGCTTTTGGTCGTATGTTTAGTGTGTCGACATGTAGACTGGCCCTCGCACGATCTCTTCATCTCGTTCTCCTGTTGTCCGCTGCCCATTCTTCACACTCATCTAACCGTCTCTCGCTCTCTCCGCCCACAGCTCAACTCCCGTGACTTCCGGTCCGACGTGTACTTTACGTTCCTGCCGACCACCCTGCACCACCAGCACCTCCCGGCCCCTGCCGAGCCCTCGCCGCCGCCGCCTCCACTTCCGTCTCTACCGTCGCCGTTCGTCAGACACCACCACCAAGTCCACCAAATCCACCAACTTCAACACCAACAACAACTCCACCATCACCACCACCACCAACTGACCAACGCCTCCGCCAATCTCACCACCAATACCACCACCACCAATAGCAGCGTCGATCGATCCTCCGTAATGGCTGCCCTCGAGACCAAAACCCTGCCCGGCGATGGTCCCTCCGTCACCCTCACCATCCGACTCATCATGCAAGGAAAGGTATGTGCCCGTGTCTCAAACACCTCGCTTGTCGTCCCCTGTCACATTTTCATTCCTTTCATTGTACGACCAGTCGCGGTTCCATACCCGGCGTTGGTTGGCTCTTTCAATTTTGAAGAGTCTGAATACTGGGTTACGATCAAACCAGTAAAATTAGGCTGACTAGTTGGGGTCGACCCTTTGACCTCCCACATGCCTAAGTAACTCCGAAATTGGACAAATACAGACTAGTTCTGGTAGTAGCTATGTGGCGAAGCTGTGATCAGAGGGGTCGCTTCTGTATGATGCTTTCTTTCCCCTAAAATATTTGCTCTTTTTCTACGGGCTCGAATCTGAAAATGGAATGGAATTGGGGTTGGAGGCGGCTCGAATAGAGGATTGTGCGTAGTTCGCGTACCGGTAGCCCCAAGTCTTTTATGTCTGATTTTGTTTTGGGGCTCGTGTTTATTTATTTGTTCTTTTTCTCCGTGTATGTGTGTGTTGTCGCGCGGGCGTTGCTAGTTCTCTTTTTGGTTTCCCCCCTCCTCACCCGCTCTTTCTTACTCCCTGGTCTGATTCTGTTCTCTCTGTTGTCGGTTCGGGAGTAGGCGGGTCCGCCACAATGAAATCCGATCTTCGCAAACGCTTTTTTTCTGTTCATCTGCTGCGTGTGGTGGCGTCCCCTGGATCCACCTCCTCCTCCTGGGTTCGGATTCGGGGATTCTTGTGCCGTTGTTCGGTCGTGGCCACGTGCGTTGAGCCAAGTACCGGGACCGAAATAGAGCGAGCGCGAGCACCACCACACACAAAAGTAATGACATCGAGCTCCTCGCATAGTTTTCACGGAACAACGAGTCTTAAGACATGAGGCTTTTCCAAAATTAGAACTGCCCAACATTGTTGCGTGACCCACGCGGAATGGAGTTAAGGGGAGAGAACTGCATCTTCACCATGTCTGCTCACCCCTCTTGTTTGCATCCGACCTGCGACTTTCCTTCCAGCTGCAGTTTGACAATCGTATTGTTTTCGCCGCCTCTGTCGCGATTTTTTTTTTTTTTTTTTGGTTTATGGCCGACTTGTGTGTGTGTGTGCACGCAAGATTTTTTTCTCCCTTTTTTGGATCCCCTTTTGAGTCCTCCCTCGACTATCGAACATTCACATTGGTCGCCCTGAGGGATGAGGGGAGGAAGCTGCACGCGTCTAGAGACTGGAATCAATTTGAACGCTTAGGAATTCTCTACGCGTCTCTCTACATGATGCACTCCACGCTCGTTTCCAGTTAGGAAGAAAGATGGTCGTTGGCTGCTGTTAGGTGGCACCGGTCCGGGTCTGCCCTGCTCAAGATCTGCGGTGAAAAGGTGTCGCACTTCAGGTATTAGAAACTGCTGAGCTGGATAATCCAGCGGTCAGGATCTGAGCCGCAACGCCTGGACAGAGATGAGGCTCCCTCCTCTCCCGGACAATTCGCTTGGTTGAGGAGGAGGAGGGGAAATTAGCCGCTAACAATCTGTCACACTCCCCTCTTTCATCCTCTCGAGATTCTTGGCATTTGTTTGTTGAGCCACCGAGACTATCGAGTTTTGGTGCACGGCAGCTCAGTCTTCTCCTTTTATCCACAAGCGATTCTCTCCACGTCTTCCAGACGCTATTACTTGTGTGTGTCCTCCAGACTGTGCCAGCAGTCTCGCATTCCACGCCACACTAGATTTTGCGGATTTTTTTTGTGGATCGTGTTTTTTTATTTATTTTTTACTGTTTTGTTGCCTTTATCTTTGGAGGGGGAGGCTCCTAAGAGGGGGTGAAAATACGCAGCAGTTGTAGTAGCAGGCTGAAAGATGAGGCATAATAAATGTCTCTCGCGCGCGCGTCGAATCGGAGGCACCCCTCGCCAAAAAAAAAAAAAAATAGTAACAATAAATTTAGTTTTGCTCCTTAGATTGCGGCTGGCACCCGCAAGTGTTCTCTCGCTTTTGTTTCTCTTGACGGATGCGTTTGGCAACTGTCTTTCCGGCCCGGGCCTCACTGCCTGCTTTACTTTCGCTCCCGAAATAGACTTGACTGGCACTCAAACGTACACTCCCGTAAAAATGTGTGTGTGCCCCCAGTCAAACGGTGAGCCTGGTTGGGGAAGTGTGGAGAAGGTGCTCGGGAGAGGAGGAGGAGGAGGAGTGGATCTCGCATCGCACGCAAATGACCTAACACAATGAGGCTGCTCCCCATGCCAGTATGAGAATATTTTTTCAGCGTATCTCGGGGTTTGGTACACGGCGAGAGCGAGAGAGTCGGGACACAGCTGCTGACTGTGTAAACTCAATTACGAAGCAGCCATCATTGTGGAACGGTGAAATTTGTTTTCCACGTCTATCGGTTGCTCCGTGAATTACCGAGCGAGGCAGCTGTCACTGTGTTGGCCCCGCGCCACCACCACCACGGAATGCATTATTTTGCGGCACACACAAATAATGACAAATGTGATGCTCCCTCCCAGTTTGATATCGATCGGTGGCGCTCCTCCACTGTCTTTTCTCTGTTCTCAGTCAAAACACATTTTATAAATATTCATTTCTGCTGTGGATGACAATGGGAGCAATAGGCTAGCAGGGAATGGGGCCTGTGAAAGAAATATGCGAGGTTGTATCAAGACATGTTTCATACACATGTCAATTAATTTCCTAATCTATCATTTCTATAAGCTAATCCCGTTTCAATGTCTAATCGCGACATGCTCCTCATCAATCACTATTGAGCGAACGAAACATCAGAACGATCCATTCGTTTATTTGTTTATTTGAAATTGTATCTTCCTTAATCTATTGTGTCAACTAATGGTCGAAGGAAATTTTGTAACCTTATTTTCTCTTTTTTTGTGTCTTTGCAGGAGGTCGGAAGCATCATTGGAAAGGTAAAAAATGTCAACCATTTCTTATAGTCTTGATTTCTTAACGAGTCTCATAAATGAGTTGCTAATTACGATTTCTGCTTTTCACTGACTCATGCATTTTTTTTTCCCACGCCACTTGTGTCTTCAACAGAAGGGAGATAATATCAAGAAGTTCAGGGAAGAGGTAAACATACTTGGCTGTTTCGTGTTCGGCCCATTTGTTTTGAGATTTGTTTTGCCCGTCTTTGATCAGGAGCCGCTCTTTACGGTTTTTTTTCTTCTCTAAACGCACGTCTTGTGTCTTGCAGAGTGGTGCCAAAATTAACATATCAGATGGTTCGTGTCCGGAGAGAATCGTCACCGTCACGGGACCCACAGATGCCATTTTCAAAGCTTTCAACCTCATCTGTAAAAAGTTCGAAGAAGTAAGTGCTCGACGGACGTGTGTCGTGTGCAGATGGAATTCGACAACACTCGCATTAAGACCACCGAAGAAAAAGAAGAAGAAAAAAACAAATCTAATGTAAACGATCATTAAATCACGTTTGGTCTTCGTGCTGCAAATGTAGCGCACGATCCAACCAGATGGAATCCTTAAAATACACGCTGCTTGCTTGCTGCTAACTCAAATCTTCTATTGAAATGCCATTTTTTTTTTAGGTCACGAAATAAATTTAGAGTGGTGTTCTGGTGCCTGGAATTGACAAGTGTCTTCTGGTGCCTGGAACTGCCTTTTGCAATTTTAGTTCGCCACCAGCGTGGTTGCGAATAAAAGTTAAGAAATTTGATTTCTGGAAATGGAAATGGTGATCTGTACTGTGAGTGTGGTTGTGTCCCATCCGCCATGTTCGCTTACTAGTCGGCCAGCACAACCGACCGATTGGGATTTCGGAGGTCAAAGTTGGCGTGGCGGCGTAGAGTGAACTTGTAAAATTGAAATGAATTGTCGACCGTATCGAACTGGGCAGACACCACAAGTGTCCTGCTTTCCAGATGTTCTCGTTCACTCATTTGCAGAACAACCCGAACAGTGGCACAGTGCCCAAACCGCCAATCACGTTGCGACTCATCGTGCCGGCCAGCCAATGCGGATCGCTCATCGGCAAGGGAGGATCCAAGATCAAGGAGATTCGAGAGGTCAGTGCCTAGCGCCTTTGTTTAAACGTTCCATTCCCGCAGTCTCGACAAAGTCGATCAAGCCATTACTCAATATTTACTAGGCCTTGGGATCAAAGAAATGGAACAATTTGATATTGGCATTTCGCCTCACATATTTATTTTTTAATTGTAATTAAAATGATGACGTTAGTTGTACTCTTTAATGGTTTTAGACGATTGTTTTTGTTGCCATTCATTCTTTATTGGGTGGTCGTGATTGTGGAACTGTTTTCCCCAATTATCAGTGTTTCTTAGACACCCATAATTAAGAAATTTCCCTCGTGTGCTTCAGGTTACGGGTGCGTCGATCCAGGTGGCCAGCGAGATGCTGCCCAACTCAACCGAACGCGCCGTCACAATTTCCGGCACTTCCGAGTCGATCACGCAATGCATCTACCACATTTGCTGCGTTATGATGGAGGTATGTGGGAGACAATTTAGAAAAGGCAACTTAACCATTTTCAGCTCAGTCTGACTTCGCCTTTTCTTTTTTTATCGTTAAAAAGTGCTACTGATTTGCAATTAGAAATGTTTGATTCCGTAATGTTGTCAGTAGCAGGGACACACGCAAATTATTTTGCTGATAACGTTCCTTTCGAGTTATAAGTCGACTACCACTACCACTGGTAGTCGGCTTATAAATTTAGACGTTCTGCGCCAGTATAACTTACAAGATAAGTGATACGCAACAATTCAGTTCAAACTTTCGAGTTAAAACTCAATAAGGTTCTGTGTTTGCCTATATGCGGTTCTTCTTTCTCATACTGTTTATGTCCTAGAATATAGATTTGATATTTAACTTAATTGGTGTCGTTTATGTTATTCCAGTCTCCACCGAAAGGAGCCACCATTCCGTATCGTCCAAAGCCGGCCATGCCGCCCGTGATATTTGCGGGCGGTCAGGCTTACACCATTCAAGGCCAATACGCCATCCCGCACCCTGATGTAAGCCTTCGAAATACGCAGAAGCATCGCCACATGTTCTCTCTTGTTTTTAACACGTCGTTGCACCCAGCCTGGCTGTGTCCGTGCGTGTCATGAATGCCATGAGGAAAGTTCGGGTAACCTAGTTACCAGCTTTGGTTGACGCCTTTTAAAACAGGACGGTGTTCACAACCATAAGTTCTCGAGGTCTCCTAAACGTTAGTGGCGCTACCGCCGTGACCTGCCCATGGGTGCACCGACGTGCATTAAAATGGACCTAGTGAAATATATACCACAGACGAGCGAAAATTGTCATTGAAATCTTTGCTTTGTCGATTTTTAAACCGTGGCTTGGTGATTGGCATTGCCGTTTTTTTATTTTAAATAAATTTGAAATAATATTTTATGTTCCTGTAATTGAGACGTAACAATTCTCACGTTCTTTCTCTCGACGTTTTGGTCAAGTTTAGAAATATATATTAAGTTCTCTGTTTTTATTGTATGGAGGAAATGCCATTTTGTAGTCGCCAAATCAGGATTTGAAAATTGCTCAATTCGTGAATTTGTTGCTCCCCACACTTGACGTTTAGATGCCTTCTGTTCAAAATGTTGCTTCACTTTTGAAAGTTTTAATTTGCCAATGACCTTGTCAGTTACCATCGTAGCTATAAAAAAAGCATTTCCTTTTCTTTAACTTTGTTAACTAACGTGATCGTTTCTCTAAATGAAATAGCCACTCTATTGCTTTATACCAGACTCGTATCCTCTTCTAACTTTTGAGCACCCCGCTTTCACGCAAAAACCGGGCTTAGGGAAGTGTGTCACGCCATGTATAGCAATTCACTTGTATGTGTTCTGCTTTCTAAATATGCTTACACAATCGTTCTGCACTGCATTTCTTGTCTCACACCATGTACCAGTGTCATTGAGAATCAATTACAGAAGACCAAGTCAAATGTATTTCTGCGAAATTGGGAGTTTTTAAAACTGATCGTACATATTGGGAATAATTAACATGCTCAATTAATGTATTATCAGTTTATTCATTTAAAATTTAACCACACAAATTGCCGGTAACCGGTGCTGAATCATCTTAATTTTAAATATAATAACATTTAAGAAATCTCAAGTACACGAATATGGTCACTTTCATAATCGATTCTCATGGCATTGCTCGCATGCATTTTTGTATATTTGGCGAATTACTCAGTCCGTGCCATTCTATCCAATTTCATTGTCCTGCTCCCTCTTTCCCCTCAATTCATCTGGCGTCCCAGCCATCGTGTCCCACTCATTGTATCCCATGGCATAAATAAAGTTGGACTCACAATGACATCTCAATACAGCGAGCAAAAAAAACACCACTTCGGCTGAAGTGAACAACATTTGGTCATTTGATTCCATTTTCTCTAGGCACTGGTCTGGGGAGGGAGGAGGAGGAATAGAAAATTGATTTCAGATTGCTCACACTTTGTGGCCATCTTGAGAAAGAAAAAATTGTGCTCTTAGCTCGGTCGAGATGTCGTTGTGACTTGAGTCGTCGCCCCTTTTCGTGTGTCTGCCAATGTGTATTTGAATTTTGCTGCACCAAATCTGTCATAATCATATCCGTCTGTGGATTTTCTCTTTTTTTGCGCATCACCACCACCACACCCTTTTTAACCTAGGGTGACCCTACTTCCTACTTGCAGTTGACCAAGCTGCACCAGTTGGCATTACAACATCACCCCATACTGCCCACTCACAACATGACATCCACGGGGATCACCCCGCAAGGTAGGACAGAGTAGTCGCCGCGCGCTCCACACACCACACACCATGCTCTTAATCATTCGAAACCCCTTTCCCTTCCGCTCCAATATCCCCCCGCCCATCGGTTTGGTAGGGTTATTTTACTGTGCCTGTGCTCGAGCCTCGTTCTCGTTGATGACACTCGGCCACGTCACATTTGGCCATATTTGAAGTGGTCGGCAATTGGTTAAATAATCCTACCAAGTCCATTATTTTAAAAAGAAAACAAATTGTGAATACGGATATGCGTTGCTAAGTGATCAAAATCTAACTCCAACAGTATTACCTGTTCGATTAAAAATGATTGAGCTGGTAATTTGTAATTGTATAACAAATGGAATAATTTTATTTTACTGGGCAAGTGAAATTGACATGTGTAATTTTCTGATAGTTTCTATGACATTTCTTGTCTGAATAAGAACTTAAAATTACTTGCTGATATGATAACTGGAATTCCCGATTTGAAATCAGTGTTTCTTTGACTCTTGCTTGCACGTTTGACTAATGACTAATCGTGCCTGTAATAAAAGATTAGTTTAACGAGTTGCGAGATCATCTTGCCTAGTGGTTGGCCACAGTTGGTGGATTGCTAACTTAGACGGCCTGACTCTTACTAACAAGTGCGTGAATCAATCACACTAACACTCATTTCGGCCTCAGTTAAATTGTCCCCCCGAACCCCTTTCCGTCTCATTTAAATGAACCAGTGACATGACTTGCTGACATCAGTCGTTGGCAGCAACTGTAATCGTTAGAGGACCCCTTGGCCCCATATCTTGGGGGGAATAAACAATTTCGTTGGTTTCGATTCGAGAGCAATTTTGTGGCGGAGCGTCAGTTGCGGGTGACGTTTCATCCATTTGCTGTTTTGCACCTTTTGCTTTTTGAGTTGTTGTTTGTATGGAGAAGGGCAGAGGAGGTGTGCGGTGTCATTTGTCTGCATTTTTGAGTCCCCCTCCCCCGCGTGGCCCCCCGCGTGGCCCTACCGCGTGGCCCCCACCCCCGTCCAATTTGCTCACCCCCTCCCCTCTTTGACACTCGTACTGTATTATATACTTTAACAAGACGAGGCAATGAAGTGAAACTACAACAACCTTCTTATAAAAACCGTTCCCGTTTTTCGTCTCCCCCCGTTGCTCCCCACTCTCACCCCCCAACCACATTCACACAACACTGGTTTTGTGCCTGAAAGATCCGTTTTTCGCCTCCAAAAAGCTCGGCATGTCCCGCACCAAAATTCCCCCTCCCCCCCGATCCCCTTCGGAAACAAAAAGGAAGAAAATCAGACAAGACTGTCCACAGTTGACATGTCTGTTTCTGCCCACCGCCCTCTCCTAATCCTAACCCTTGACCCCCCAGCATTAGCTGCAATGGCTGCTTCCAACCACCTAGGGCGACCCGGAGGGGCGCTGCCCGCCCAGGCGCAGACGCACGAGATGACCATCCCCAACGACCTCATCGGATGCATCATTGGAAAGGGTGGAGCCAAGATCAACGAGATCAGGTATGAGTCCTTTAACCCCCTTGACCCCTCCCTGTCTTCAGACACCTACGGATGTCGACAACCAGGAAAGAGCCAAGATCATGGTGCAAAAAAAAAATGGCATGTTTAGATCGAAGGACAGGCTCTGCAGGGGCAACAGTATGATAAAATCAGAAATAATTAAGTGTCACTTACGTAGTTAAATGGATTAACAGAACTTCGCGCTTCATAAAACTGCAAATTTGACTACACAGCACCTCAATCACCAAAGGAGGCTGAAGAAGTTTTTCAAATACTGTTTTTCAACTGTCATTTTATGAAGTTTTAAACGTAAAAGGAAGTGCTATTTTTCCTATTTCATACTTGCTGTTTCCAGATTTAGTCCTTTGATTCTGATCAATTACACTTTGAATGTGGTTGAATGATTTTTTCATTTTATTTTTTAAAGATGTCTTAAATTTTGGTTTTAGTATTGTGAAGGACTAACTGATCACGACAGTGGCGAACTCCAGTCACATAGTTAGTTTTTAGAATAGAGGTTAATGAAGCCTTAGCAGATAAACATGTTTAAAATAATTGATGGGTCTGTGTTCAAAAGGGCTCACGAATTGCATTTTGGCTGCGTAATCTGTGCGATAAAACTTTCTGCTGACCTTGTATATTGTCAAAGACTACATCTCTTTAAGAATTTATTAATTTGATAGACATTCTCGTACCTAATACATAAAGCGTAAGCATATCGATCGTGATTTGTGTGTAATCTGTACCTCTTGTCTTGTGTCTCTGCCAACCACCTCTAGACAATTGTCAGGCGCCACCATCAAGATCTCCAACTCTGAGGAAGGCTCCAAGGACAGAGGCGTGAGCATCACTGGGGTGCCGGAAGCCATCAGCATGGCCCAGTATCTCATCAACACCAGGTGAGTGCGAGTCGGGGGTTATGGTTGGCCCGAGCCTGAACCTGAGCCTGGCAGCCACACACCCTGGCTCCAGCCAAAAAAAAGCCTGTTCCCCCGTCGTTTGCCTCCCCCCACCACCTTTCCACCTCCTCCTGCCCCCAATCCCATCCTACCACCCACTCGATTCCATGTGTGTGTGTGAGAGAGTGCATGTTGTCCTCTTTTTAAGTTGACATGACACCTTGGCCGAGTTTTTTTTTTTTTTTTTATAAACTCGGAAACGATTTTCTTTTAAACAATCGGAGCACTCTTTTTCAATCGTTTACCAAATACCAATCAATCTTGTCAAGCACCCGGTGCTCCCAAACAAAAATAAAAAATAACCCCTTTTGATTATCGAGCCAAGACACACACGTCGCCTTTTACTTTCATAAACTATTACAGATTCTTTTTCCATTCGAACGAAATATAAAACGGAATCACACATTTGTTTCGAAAGTTGTCGGGGGAGACGAAAATGCGAATTTCCACGTGAACACGAGACAGGGAATGGCGAATGTGAATTCGACTGCCGCGCCCTCTGCCGGCGTGCACCGGAGAGGAGTTCTCCCGCTGAATGCATTGCAACGTCTTAAGGCTACCTTCCCACGTCCCCCTTCCCCCCTTTTCGGTTGTCCAGCGATCTAGTCTGGTCAAGAGTGAGAGTGCGAATGCGAGAGATATAATTGAGGGGGAGGGGAGGGGGAAGTGTGCGTCTTGTCCCCCCACATCACCACCACCACCACCATCTTCCCGCCTCGTCCAACAGGCGAGTTTTTTTTTTTTATTATTTTTTTTTCGGGATAAACATCCACGGCGACCACCCTTCTCCATTCGACTCCCGTCACAAATAGAACTGTTGGGTTCTCTCTCCAATGTTCGTCTCTTTTGTGTATTCGGAAAAAGAAATTCGGTGGCGAAGAGCAAGAGGCCGTCCGCATCTTTTGCCCTACCATCCCTCGAAGCCAGTTCTCCGGTTTTTTTGGGGGGAGGGAGGGTGCGCTTCAATCTTACCGTTCGACTCTCATACAAGATCCAATTGCATGCTGGCAGTTCCATGACCTTCCCCCGCCCCTCAACCCTTTCCCTTTCCACGTCTCTCCAGATACGCCTTCCCCTCGTTCCAGTTCTCATTACACATTACAATCTTATACCCGTTCCTTTTCCACTGTGTGGTAGTATCCCCGTCGACCGCTCCCGTTCCTAGATCCCCTGTTTCAAAATTTTCCACTTCCAGTAGCAGTCTCGTCGCGTCGACGCTTTCCCGTTCCAATTGTCAATCATTCTGTGCCGTCTAGTATTTTCCTCCCCAAACAGATTGAATTAATTTTGAGCACCTTCCTTTATCTATTTTTAAATATTTCACAAATGATAAATTGTCATTTGTCCAATAAAGTCGAGCTTGCTTATCTGTAAACATTATGGATTGTGTGCGCCACATTGACCATTCAAAATTTCTTTAATTGTCCGAGTGATCACTGAAGACCTTTTTAGTCAATTCACACATCAATATGACGTTTTAATTGCGCGCGCCGCCTTCCACCCCAGAAATCCTTCAGTCTTAAATTATTTTGATAAAATTTGTACATTTGAATCCTCTCCTTATCCCTACGTCTGGCCCACTATTTGGTATGCACACAACACATTCATTGTAATGCACTTGACCCGCATGTTCGAGTTATGCGCAATTAACTGCACCCGGTTTCAAGTTTGTCTCGCTTTTATTAATAGTCAGTTACAAATCTATTGCCCAGTTCATCCCAGTGCTGTAGTGTTTAGCCACGATTTCCGTACACACGCTGTTTAGGTATGTCAAAGTCGATAAAAGCTCAGTTTCGAGGCCCACTTTGAAATTGCTCAAATAGCAACTGGATGTGGTCAAATTACAAATTGTATTGTTCCAGTTAAAAGCCATTGTCACGTTTACGCAGAATCCGGAAATGTATCAGGTCTATTGGTCATTTCCTGTTGGGTAGGAACCTGACTTCATGCGAGCACACTAACGATTTTAAGACCGTTATGATCACCATTTCCGAGTGATGTGACAGCTGATTGCCCCAAGATTAAGATTGGTAATTGAGGTTTCTCTCTTCACCTCTGACCACCTGATGTGGTCAGGGAAATTCAACCATCTCTTAACAGAACCTGGGCGAATAATCTGAGAATTTGTCCATCTAATCAATTTGGCATATCATCTTCAGGTTGCAATTTGGGAATTGCCTTTGAGCTATCACAATAAAATATTGATGGAAAATATTAAAACTGTTGACTCAAATGGCTTATAGTTTCACCCTAAAGTTTAACATTTTTCTGTTTAAAATTAACCGTTTCCAAGTAGACGTGGTCGAGCAAAAAAGCAAGTTACGATAACCTCTGGAGCCAACAAAACAAAATATTCGCGCACACACTTATTCAAATGGTGTCTTTCTTTGGCAATACCATTCTAAAAAGAGATTTTCATCCTCTGCTAGCTTTCCAATTATTCAGTAGAGAAGTTCATGGGCTTACGTTCAGATTGATTGTTCGATCCGCCCGTCCAAGATATGTGACCACCAGATGATGGGTGGGGGACGAAGCACAAACGATGAGAGAAATCAATTTTGGCCCCCTCGGTCCCTGCCCCCGCCCCTCCAATCTGACAAGGATCGCCCCTACTAATTCGCGTCTGTAGTTTTTATAATTTGGACTTTTGATTTGTTGGCGGCGAAAAATGTAGGACAGTGGCAGAGTGGGGTCGACCATCTTGTCCGTCCGCGGCGCGCGCGCGGCATTCGGCCTTCACATTCCCGCGCACGGCAAGCCGGCTGAGCTGCCCAATCCAATCGTGTCTTGTGTGTTTGACAAAAACGAGGAAGAACAACAAAAATATTAAATTCCACCCCCTTACAATTTCGGATTTCGAAATCCCCCCATTTCCGAACGAGCCACATGTAATCGAGTCCCCCACGGAGATCTTCAGTAGTTGCTCATCAGTTAATCTACCCCCGTCTAGAACCGACTCTCTCGCCACCCAGATGCAAGCTAATTCGATATCTTGTCGTTCGTTTTTAATGTCAGTAACCCCAGGTGCATGCGTTATCTCCTTCTCTCTGCCCTCCTTCCTCTCCACCACCACCCACTCCATTCCACACTTCCACAACCCCCCAATCAATCTGTCAATATCTATTTATTTGCTAGATCCTGCTCATCCACATTTGGTGGAGGAGAAAGGATATTTTTGTGTAACTGTCTTCTCTAACGTCACCTGCTTCACCTTCCCTTGACGAATTTCACACTTGTCCAGCAATAGATATCTGAGAAATTGACACTAACCGCTTGCACTCGGTGACATACATAGTCTCCGCTTTCCGTTTGCCTAACCCACCTTTTTTAAATTACTTTTTCGTTTCTCTGCAACCGAGCACCCATTCTCTCACTGTCCACTTAGTACTAGTGCTATTTGTGGTTAGCGCCATATCCCTCAATTTCCGTTTTTATTATTATTATCATTATCATCATTATAATTCCTCATCATCATTCCACTGGTTCGGTTGTCCCGTTGCCGGCCGGGCCCACGTGACGTGACGTGACCTCTTTTTCTAATCGGAGTTTTCCCTCTCCCGTCTTTTCCTCCGCAGCATGGAACTGCATAAGAACCTGACCTCCCTTGACCCGACCTCGACCCCCACGACCTCTGCCAACTTGCCCGCCACTAGCCCCAGCCCCCTGGCCGTGCCCCTCAGTCAGCTGGTCAAGCCGACGATGGGCGCCACCACGCCACTGCTGGGGCTGGCTGCATCGTCGGCCATTTTTGATCTGGGCAACGCCACTCAGGGCAGAAAGGTGGCCAACTTTCAGACCAAAATGAAGGGGGTCGCCGGCGCGGCCGCCACACAAAACGGCACAAAGATAAAAGAGCGCAACAAATACACCCCCTACTAGACAAGCGCGCGCGCACACAGTGGGAGAGAGAGATTGAAATTAAGAGAGAGAAAGAGCGAGAGTGAGAGTGGACTAGGTGGTGACGTGGATCGAAGGGGGAATGGTGGCGGTGGCGGTGGCGATGTGGACGGCGGCAGCGGTCGTCGGAGAGGGGGGGACGAGGCAGCGGCGGTGTCGACATCGAAGGAGGCTCTTGGCGACGGCCGCGTTTGGGACGAAGAGGCCACACATGTACACACACCATCCGGGCGCGGCTAGATTCGGCAAGACAAGACGTTGGTGAGGGAGTGAGTGTAGGAGACGACGGCGGTGGCATCGGACGGTCGACATTTCGACCACGACGAGGACACAAACGCTCAATTGGCGCTTCGTTGGTGGTGGTGGTGGTGGCGATGGCGGCTGCGTCCATGGAGATGACGACAGGTCCCGTCACACTGTCATCGATCGGTGTCTCTTGTGTGCTTATTGGTGTTTTCATGTGAGTGTCTCTTCTACGTGCTGCGTTTTTTATTTGGTGTATCTGGTCGCGACACCTTATCAGAGTGGTTGACGTGCTCAGAGTCAATCGCTTCTTTTGCTCTGCCGCCGCCGCCATCACCACCACTGCGTCCATCTTAAGAGACCACCAACTGGTCAACGATACCGCCTAGAGGTCAGCGCCACACATACGAAAAGGCTGCACACTGAGGATGAGGACGCCACTCGACACACTGTTTTATGTTTGTTTGTTTGTCGGAGGACATGGGCGACCAAGTAGGCTTGTGTACGAGTGTGTGTGCGCGCTCGCGACCTCCGTGTGTGTGTGTGTATGTGTACGGACGTGTCCACAAATACCTCCAAAAGGTGTCCGAAATCAAGACCGTCGCTGCACCCGGACCACGGACAATCGGCGCGAGCGTCTCTGTCTCTCTTGTCCACACACAAAACAAAAACAAGCATTTCGCTCTCCCGTCAAGCCTACACGGTTGTTTGATGTTGGGGGAGGGAGAGGGTGCTGCTGCTACTGCTGCTGCGTCCGCTACCTGCTGTCGGTGGTGGTGCGGCTCCCATTTTGATTTTGTCTTTTTTTTTTTGCTCTCTCGTGTTATCTTTCCATCAGTATTCAACAATGCTACGACGGCCAAGAAAGTACGTAGAGGCCGCGTCCCGCCCCGAGGGCCCCCGCGATGGCCCCCCACCAGAGGGCGCTCCCCGACGGTCTTCCTGCGCGCCGACCCGACACGGAGAGACAGACACGCGGGTGGACGGAGAGAGAGAGAGAGAAAAAGAGGGAGGGGGAGCCAGGTGCTCTCTCTTCTCGCGAACACACAACATCCTCTTTAATCCCATGTTTTATTTTTTCCGTGTGCGTGAGTGTACCTGCGTGCTGGTGTGTGAGTGCGTGTGTGTGTGTGGCAAGTGGAGGAGATAGAGAGAAAGAGAGAGAGAGGAACTTCAAATTTCCCGACCCACCCTTAAACCCTTTCTCAAACCAACTCGACTGTTGCAACTCGTTGTGCCAGAGATAACTGAAAACATTTTCGGTCCCGTGTCTCCCCGATCGAGAAATCGAGTTCATCTCGACGAGTCGCGGTTCCGGTTCCTCCTTCCTCTGGTCATCTCTTTCTCCTCCACTCTCCCACACCTCTCCTCCATTTCTTGCCCAATCAATCATCCAATTGTGGTGACTTAATAAATGTGTGACGCGTCGCGCTGGCCAGACTTTGGCCTCACTCTCTCTCTTTTATTCGTAACTTGTATAAAAAGAAAAATTGCTGCACACACACCCAGACGGGAGACTCGCCACCACCGTTATATTTCTTAGTATCTAGTTATTATTGCAAACGCGGTCGACGAATTCCGATCGACCCCTTTATCTTCTACTGTAGAGTTGTAGCTAAACACCCTTTCTGACTTTATTACGTTCTCTGGTTCAATCATCATCTGCTTGTTTCCCCCGTCCCCCCTCGTGTACATTGACATTGCCCTTCAGCTTTTTCTTTCTTCCCCATCCCCCCTCTCCTAGTGTCGATTTTCATCATCACTCATTGGCGAAACGGCCGCCGGGGGCGCTTCTCTCTCTCTCGGCGGCCAATTTCAATATTAGACCCCGTTGGTTCTTGCGTGTCTCGACACTAATGGCGAGACCGTCGATTTACTCTTTACACATCGTAATAAGAACTTGAGTGAGTGTGTTATAACGTCAACTAAATTTTGTGACATATATTTATCGAAGAATTATTTTGATGACGAATCGCCGCATTAGGTGAATGGCAATAACTATGAATTTTCTTGTAACCATTTTTTTTTCGAACAGAATTTTTAGTTGCTTTGAGCACGCAGTTGGCGCTCTCCAAATATGGACTTGGGTAGTTTTGTATTTCTTAGTAGACGAGCTAGTTTCGCGCAAAACGTTTTCTTCTTCATTACCCACACACACTTTTTATGGCTCAGTAATCTGACGTCTAGAACCATTCCATCGATAAAAGACGAGAAAGACTAGAACCTCAAGTTGGCCCAAAAATTAATTGACCATCTTCTTACCATTTTTTCGGACGTATTTTTAATTGTGTAACTTGATATCGAAATCCTCCGGTGTCAGGCCACAAGTTCGTTGACAACCTGACGCCACGTATTATATCGGATAAGTCTCGTAAGTTTTTTCTCCATTTCTTGTAATTGATCTTTCCTAAAAATTTTAATGAATTTGCACACAAGTGTTTCAGCTTGATCCTATAATTTACTCGTGCGTAAGTAGCTAAGCGAATTTAAAACTACCAAACTTCTGTTCAGATGTTTCTACTACAAGGTGACAAAGTTGAGCTCAAACAGATTTTAACAGGAGATCGTATTATTTTCATTACAAAATGTTAAGCCAGCTCGGAACAGGGCTTGAGACTTTGCACGAATGCAGACCTTCTCATCTCAAATGCTCAGACTAGAAGGTTGTGAAATCCGCCCATTTGTAAATTTGCTAATTTTAATTTAAATGACTCCTCCTTTCTAACAGTTTTCAGTACGCAGGGCATATACCATGATTATTTTTGACGCGGGCAAAAAAAAACTAGAATCCCCAATTTCTCTTTTCGCATTAGTTTTTTTTTTTAAAGACAAGTGTTGCAACTTGGCCAATAATTTTGCTAATCGTTCACTTATCGTGTCTCTCTCGCTCTTGTAATTATATGATGTCACTAATCGTCCTTTTATTTTCGAAAGAAATTCGTTTTTTGCATAGACTTGTAAAATAAGAACTACAAGAATGCTTTTCTGTTGTCGGCAACCAAAATTTGGTTTTTCAAGTATTAATCTAAATGTTCCCGCTTGAGCGTTGATGCCTGGCAACGAAACTAGATAACGGTCACCTGTTTCTAATAATTCATTCGATCATTGTGTTCATAATTAGCCATCAATTTTGTTTCAATTTTATTTTTTAAGAAATTTATGACATAGCTGATATCGGTTAAGTTTGCGTGTTTCGTATCAGCCTGATAATTTTTCTTTTTATTCATGTCTTTTTTCTCCTTGAGTTATCGAATTAAATTTTAAAGTGTATTTACTGTAATGGGAAAATAAATACTTGACTAGAAGCAGTGTCCATACATGTATGTACTTTTCAATTTTTATCTCTCGCTTAACCCACAAAAACAATTTCAAGTGTGATTGCTGTGACGTCACCCACACTTATTTCTCCCTACAACAATTTCCCCCCAAAACCATTGTCAGAGGAGGGGGGGGGCTTGATTCCACTGATTGGTAATTAATAATAAATATTATATCTTTGTATAATCTTGTAGATAAACATGATGTCTTGGTTGTTCCATAGTTGCAACTTTCTTGGCTTCCAATTGTCCTTATTTTTATAGTCTCTACGAACTAGCACAAATTTTTAAAAGCTTGGCTCATCTATGTCCTTTTTCATGTGCCATTTTCTAGCGGATTAACGAATAGTCTAACTTGAATTTTTTGAATCAATCTTACGTATACATAAAATTAGAACATTCTAATAGTCTTTCTCGTATCCAACTTGCGCTCTTCCCAATCTGAACGATTTTCGGTTTTTTGAGACAAGTTGTCAAAAAAGAAAAGTAACCAAGGAGTAGGTCTTGGCGTGCATCGTCAACTTATTTTTTCAGTTTGCATTTGGTCAGTTGTGCCTTGAAATGAATATCGCATGGAATGTTGCGTATTTATTCCTGATACAAGCTAACTTTTGGTAAGTACCGTACTTCTTAAATTTAATGGCAATCGAATAATTGCGGAAGTGCTCTCGCTCACTCTTTCCCCCCCCCCAAGCACCCTAGTTATGTTGCTGTCTGCGTTTAAATTTTATGCCTTTTTAATTATTTTTTATGTGTTCCCTGTACCCGTATTTCTTTACCCTCCCCTCAAAACCTTTATTTGGTGATTGGTTGTTTTTGCACTGTCCACAAAGAACCTATTCAGTAGCGAAAATTGCAATAACTGGGGAAAGGAAATAAGGCGTGTAGAAGTAGGCAATGATTTTCTAATTAATGTGTCCCCTGTCCTATGGAATAATAGTCATCCTGGAGCACACGCATTAGTATTGAGCTGTAAGATCGATGCTGTTTTGATTGCGACCGTTTTTGTTTCTTCTCTCTTTCGTTTCCAGTATAAATCAAGAGCTCGCCAAATCGTTGAAATTCTGATGCAGCACAAAATGAAGCCATGCAATTACAGCCCCCTCTATTTTGTCTCTGGACCTTTGTATAATGAACCCGCCTGCAAGTACAAAAAATGGGTTTTATTTTGTCCACGCAGCCAAACGACTTCATCTCACATTTTTAACAGACCATTACTTATTCGAAAGATTTTGCTAGATATATCTAACTGGTGAAGATTATGACCCGTAACTGGATGCTCAATTTAGGAGACATTGAGAACAATTTCAGTAGTTATTTTGAGTGAAGACTCAAACAACAAAGATTCAAATTCGACAAGATTAGCTCAGATTGAGGGAATAACTGGCCTCGAAAATTTACGACTCGTCGTAGCCCAGTTGGTTTAGCGACTGACTGGCTCGGCGGTCCCGGGTTCGATTCCCGGCGCGGGCTCTCGAAAATTTCGAACCCGGGGTACTGGTCGTTCCCCTGGCATAGTGCCTGAGCACCACGAGGGGACGTAACGCCTGTAGTGCGGTTGACTACAGTTGATTGGGCAAAAAAAAATTATCTAGCTTAAAATAAGTCTTGAATGAATTGAGAAATAAATGTTGGAAATGTTACGGAATCCTGAGGGGGGAAAAGGTTAAATTTGTTTTAGTCGAATTGCAGCATTTAATTGCCAAAATTTAAAATTGCTTTTCTCAATCATTCAGAAAGCTAACCAAGAAATCCAATAATGAATAGCAATAAGGTGATCACTAATCTTGTTTGTCATCTACCGTGTACGATAAAACTACTAAAATCCGTTTAAAAAGATGTAATTGCAAACTAAACTGCTTGCAGGGGGATCTTGGTTGAATGGATAAGGGGGGTTGGAGCTTCATTACTCACTCTGCTCCTTAATCTTGGAATGAAAGAAATCGGTGCATTTTTCGACGAATATCATTCATCGGTTACAATTTGGCATGCAAAAATAAACTATTGTATATTAAATTTTATCAAAATATGCAATTATTTAGATTGTGAACATATTGTATGAAAGTCAATTCATACTGTATAATGTACATTGTATACATCCACGAATACGTCATTTTGTCAATGTGCCTTGTCCCTAAAACATTGCAAAATATAAAAGTAGCAGAATTTCGAATGTGCATGATTTTTCCGAGAAAAATGTACCAAATATCATAAATTTGAAGTTGTTTTTAATGTACAAGTTTGATCCCCAATCTATATTGTTTTCTTAGATTTCCTAGATTTTCTTCTCTTAATTGATCTTTTTTTTCTTTTCACTTTCTAATCTTAATCTTGCATCTGATGCAAGACGCACCCTGTACTAATAAAATTTGATTTCTAGATAAAAGCAGAAATCTAAAATTGCAACAATATCATCTACGAATGCACGACTAAGCTTCTTAGTTGGTCGTTCTGCAAATTATATTGCAACGAATTAGATATTTCATTTAACATTACAATTTAAGAATGGTAGGTTTAGATTTTCCTTAATTGCACTTCCTGTCGCGCTTGCCGATCTTTTTATTCTTCGTGCTCCAAAACCAAATGAAAGTGAGAACGGTCTCATTAGATTACTGTTATTACTCTAATGATGATTTTCGATGTCGACTGGCTCTTTTTCACCATGTCGATGTTGATTATGAAACACAGTATTAATTCAACTTGATGTGACCTAACAATATTTTTAAAATGAGCTCCCAATTGGTTAGTGAGTGTGCGTTGTGCAAATTTGCGTGTGGAATATCCAATATAATTTCTTTGGATAGAAATAATGAAGAATCCGATGCCAAGCACATGTGGGTTGTTTGATGGAAATAATGAGAGGGGGGATGGATGTCTACAAATTGGAATATGAACAGCCTATTTGCGGCCCCCCTTTCCTTGATGCAATTACTAAAAAAGATCTCTTTTTTTCTCCAGCCACCCTATTTACACGACAGTAACATTGAAGGTGACTGGAACTGATTTTATTTTTATATTGCCCATGTACCATATATCTGAACTACTACAGTACAGTGTATTTCGAATTTCTGAAAATCTTGTTTCATCTTGTAAAAAAATATATAGACGTTTTATTGGATAGTGTGTCTTGTAGTTGATCTGGGATAAAGTGCACATTTTCACTAGTTCTAGAATACTCGTTATAAGATTCAATAAAGTCTCCAGTATTGGAAAACCAGTTGTTTATCGCTCAATTACAGTACCATTGTCCTCAGACTTCACCTTTTAAAATTTCTTCACAAATGAAGTAGAGAGGTAGTGCGTTCGCCTCTTACCCCATGATCGCGGTTTCGATTCCGGCCGACACCTTCGAAATTTCTCGGGCGAGAGAAATTCCTTAACGCGCCTTCCTTCGGAATGGAAGTAAAGCCGTACCTGTACAATGTCAGGTACACGTTAAAGATCACTACCTAGGTAGCTTATACTAAGCCTGGGCTAGGCAAAATTACCAGGTCGCCTCCTGGGGGTTCTTGTTCTAGTTCTGGACCTCCTTAACAAATATCTCAGAGACAACTGGTCGTTCGACCCCCGCCATAGGCCCCTCTCTTGGGGGCTGCTTGTGGGTACATATTGTAATTGTAAAGTGTCAAATTCCACAGAATTTATGGAATTAGTATTTCCAGAACATTCTGGATAGAGCAGGCTTCTATTAATTTACCATCGGCGATTAAAAGACTCGACAATCAATGAGATAATGAGGAAACTGCAATTTAATAATATACAAGCATTCTTCGTCGTTTCAAATGGACATTAGAAAATATATACAGGTGAAAAATAAAATGTGTGATGTGTTTGTCCGGCTGACGCGAACAATATAAATTTTATCCGCGACGGTTCTCATTGGTCGTTAAAGAACTAGGCGTCTGCAGCATCGCGCAATTCCCCCGCACCGACCAGGTGGCCATCCCCACCACCACCTGTGTCGTTGTCACTGTCCGAAGCCCGGAGTCGGGAACGGGGGCTGGTGGTCGCGTCGGGAGAAGTTATGTCGTGTGGACGCCTGCTGGTCCTCAACAGGTCGTTCTCACGGCGCAGTTTACCATTTTCGGCCACCAGTTTGCGAATCTCACTCTGGAAGATGCGAACCTTAGCCAGATTCTCTGCGTTCCACTGCTGGTTGGGTGCGGGCAACATGGTCACCACCTTTGCCACGTCAATGTCCGGCACTACCACCTCTTCCTCCTCTTCTCCAGGTGGTCCGGCAGCCGCTTCAGTTAACAAGCCTGACCACAGACGTCCGCTCTGACGTTGCGGCGTCCCCAGCGCGTTCTGCAGTTTTTCCACTCTGTCCTCCAGGTATAAGTACTCTTGGATCAGTTGGTGCTTGCTCATGGAACCGAGTCGCTCGGCGTGCAGGCTGTCATACACCTCGCAAAAGTCCTGACGCTGTAGGAAATCCATGTCTGCGTCCGCCTCGTCTCCGTCGTCCGACGAGCTGCAGTGTCTGTAGCACGCGGTCGCCTGCTGCAGCTCGGGGACGGCCCCCGCCTCATCGTTGGCACTGCGGTGGTCCTCCATCAGGAATTGGGTCGTGTTGTAGGGGGCCACAGGTTGGCCATGGGCGAACCGTTCGGCCTCGCGACGCAACGCACGACGCGCCTCTCGCTCGTCCACCTGACGCTTCTCCTCCCATGTACGCTCGTTGTATGGCTTCCAGCGCTTGAGTTTGCGCTGACGTTTGGATTTACCGCGTCGGTGTCGCTTCTTGCGCTGCTGAGACTGCTTGCCAGCTGGTCCGCTGCCGGAGCACTTGGAATCGACACTGGCCACCGCCGTTGGAACTGTAGGCGACGAGACCACTTCACCGTTACCGTCCTTGACTACATGAATGGGGAAAAACGGAAAAACGAGTGGCACTAGTTAAAATGGTATCACAAATTTATAATTTCATTTCATATCGAGTAACTTGAGAACGACGCATAAATGAGCAAACGTTCTAAATACTCTAGATCGTAATTGAATGTCATCTAATTTGGCCATCAGAAAATATTCTCAATATCTTCTAACCAAGCCATCAAATTTGGTCACATCTGCGTCCTTGAGGGAAAACCGAAGTCACACGATGGTGTCATTATTTGGAACATTCTAACGCAGACGCATTAGCTGAATGCCAGGTGGTTTAAAAGGTGGTTAAAACGTCATTTAGTTTTTAAAACTAACGCCCCCCCCCCGTCCTTCCGTTTAACCATAAGGGGCGTCACTTCAATAATATTGCCATTACCACCAACTCAAACGACTCGTCGTAGCTCAGTCGTCCCAGGTTCGATTCCCAGCGCGGGTTCTCGATTATTCGGTCCCGGGGTACTGGTGAAAATGTGCCCCACACACACATTGCCGAATCATCACAAAGGTTACAGAGGTTTAGAAAAATAAAATAAAAAATCTCACCTGTCTGCTCAACAACTCCACCACCTGCCCCGCCTTCCGGTGTCCACGTCGCCACTTCCGTCGCCACCTGATTGTTCGCTGGCCCGCCGTCAGATGGCGGCGTCGTTCGTCCCTCGCTGTCGTCTGCTCCACCATGGCTCAGGCCCGACTCTGGCGATCGTTCCGTCGATCGTCGCCGTCCGTTACCAACCGCACTGGTCAACTGCTGGCTGTCGGCCATCTCCGGTCAGTCGGAGGTGGATGGGCGGCACCCGCTGAATGACATGGCGACCACGGTTCGTGTTTCAGACACCAACTTGTTAGCTGTCACTCGATTCAATCACAACCGTAAACAACGCTCGAGGAGTGGAGTGGAGCGGGCGAGAAAGCAAAAATCTAATACACGACCATCACCTTCGCTGCCGTCTATCGGTCTGCGCGGAAAATGAACCAGACCTGCGACTTGTCACCGCCGCGCGCCACCACGCATCCCTCCGCCGCAACTAGGGCCACCATATTCCACCTCCTGTTTAACGATTCCCGTTCCGTTCGGATAGTCGAACATGCCAGAATGTTTCGCCCGGTTGCCCAGACACGGACGGCGATGAGTTGGGGTCATTTTAGGTTCGATCTCATTTGAGAAACCCCTTCTGTTTAATTAGGAAGTGCTGAGCCCGGTTGTTGGCGTAGGGATACAACAAACATCCGCGTTATACGAGATAGATGGAATCGATTCCGGACACCACTGACAAAATACGGATCATTCTGGAGCGACCAGAAAAGTCTGAAACTTGCTTATTGATTAATATTGTAATTTATGTGAGAATCCCGTGTAAGCTATTATGTAATGTTGTTGTAAATTAAATGAGAATGTTATTATTGTTACTTAACTGGGTGGCCGTAAGATCAGTGACTCAACAGGACTTTATCTCTTTTATGTCTTTGTCCAAGTGCGAATATAGAGGGATCCCATATCCAGTAATCGCCAAACAATTCCAACGCTTTCTAATAACTTATGTTTTGTTTACACTGCTGTTGTATCTAAGAATGTTTGTCCGCATTGACCTTCCTTTGTTTCTCCCGATTTCTTTTCTTCTGTTATATTTCAGGCTGCTTTTTTGGAATTTATTCTGGCATACCACAGTGTGTGAACCACTGATTAGTAGCCATTATGAAATACCAGTTGCGCAATTGGTGGCTAGATGGCAGCAACGGTTGGCACTCATTTGCATAAATGTCGCCAAATTTGACTACGATCTATTACGAGTTTCTGACACTTTGCACTCCCCCTTCCCATAAAGGATTTTCGTTTTGCCTAATTTGATGCCAACAACAAATTTTAGTTGTTTCTAGAATTCTGATGATAATAAAGAAATAACGACACTCATTATACCGAGCTTAACTTTATAAATCTTTTTCATTGCACACGTCAGGTTGATTCAAAAAAAGGTTCGCCATTTTTGCATTTTGAGAAGAAAAAAATCATTGGTTTTTGTATTCCGAAAAATGTGCGCCACGGAAAAATAAAAAGGTGAAAAGGTTCTCACCATGAAATGTAATAATGTTGCAAAATACATAAACATAGCATAAGCGCATAATACTTTTTAAAAAATAGATCGTCCTACCTTGTCCTTTTATGATTTATCGATCTATGATGTCGGGTAGGACCTTTGCGATCTTCACGGTCGATCACGGCCAAAATTCACAAGTTTTAGTTCCCTTTCATATTCACCGTTTTATCTAGATTTGGCTTTAGTTGTTCTACGGAATCCCACGACCGATTTAACATCACTCAATTTTCACTAAAACTTAGCGCACGTACTTTATAAAAACAAACTCTTTTCACCAATTTTCGCCACAAAAAAAATGGCGCTAATTAAAATTGCGCGCCAAACCACAGCCCAGTACTCACTGACCAAGCATGCTTGAGCAGGGTGCGTTTATACACTGGAAAAAATCATAGAGTCCGGGCTATGACAAGTAGTGCGCGTTTTCTAATGACCTACGCCCATCTAAAAAGTGTTGGAGGGGTGAGTTAAGCTTTCAACACCATTCGATCATGCGATTTGATGTCAGAAAAGCGCATACCATCTCGAAGGCCCATTTGCCCCAATCATAATCACAATTAGATTTCTCAAGCAAACAGCACTAGATAAAATATTATATTTAGGGCGCTCGATTTCAAACATATCAAAGCTCGAAAATAAATTTGAACCAGACAACAATTCGATGAACTCCAAGATATATTTTTTTAAACTTTTTGCATTTAATGCCATTAAGTGAGCGAGTCACTGGAAGAAATCTCTCATCTCCCCTGTACATACTCCCACGCACTCAAACGCCATTTTATGTTTTCCAATGATCCAACAGTGCACCTTTAAATAAAAGCGTCCAGCAATTTTTGTAATAGAATAAATAGAACTTGTAAGGATAGATAGATATATTTTATATAATATGTTGGAGGGGAAACGTGATGATTGGTAGAGTTTACAATTTTAAAAATACGCTGGTCGCACACAGATAACGATCTCAACACTGTGGCGCCTCACGTACGATTAACATATGCATAGTTTCGACATTTACAATAACACCATTCGGTTAAGATAAACATTTCTTAATTCTTTATAACCAATTACATTATATTAGTATCTTTACATTAAAATCATACATTTGAAGGGCCAAAAACTAGATTTTTGTCAGTCATATATTTTTTACAAATCAATGTGACGCTGCCATTTGCAAAAAAAAAATATATACGAATCAACTCTCGAGTTTGCTTGACAAACCATCCGTACACACACATATACATGTATAATATAGTATATTCTTTTCTTCAATTTGGACTAGGGCTGACAATCATTTTTTGTCTTGATTCTGAAAGCCGAATTCAGTTAATTCAGTTGTTCAAAGCCGACCGGCCCAATTTCACATAGGCAAATTGCCTTGTGAAAATAATCTCAATCACTAACCGCGTATCTTTGGGTCACATTTCTTTTTACAGTTGAGAAATTTTCAATTCAAAATACTCCAGACATTCCGCGAGTTTAGAAAAAGAGAAGAAAAAAACTAGAATTAGGAGTTCTACAAATCACACGAAACCCAGGAATGGCCGCTCTAAATTTGGAGCGTGAATTTCCAGCGAGTTTCAACTGGCTTGTAGACAAAAACCAGACACAAAAAGCGTATCACATTACACAAACAGCAAAGTTAGAAAGAATAGAAGAATATCTGATCTCAAATTTAGGTTTCACTAGCGAACGAGCCGTGAATTCCAAGACGAAAACCCCTACAGAAAATATCAAAAATAGCAATCGCATAAAAAACATATCTTTTAATTCATGTCGCAGAGCAACTTTAGCTGCAACGCAAGTCCTCAGATTGGAACATCTAATTAAGAATTTCGGAATACATACAAATTGAAATTTGTGTCCGGATACATATCTGAAAGGTAGACACACATAAGAGTAGCAGTGAAATAACTGGACGATCGCATATTATTTACTGTATGTAATTCTTCATCGACATCGGTAACAGGGGGGAAAGGGAAGGAAAGAGAATCTATATCTGATTAACAACTGGATCCGAGGTGGAATGTGACTGACCATCTCAAGTAAGATTTCCACTGCAATGTGCACGAATGCAACCTACGACCTTTGCAGGCCTCCAGCTAAAACCTCCTTCTATTGGATGGACAAAAGGTTAAGCGGGAGAATCGGAACCGATCCAAACTAGGATTTGACTACGTTAGAGGATGAAAAGTTTAAAGTTTGTCTAGCCACGAGCGAGCGAAATGCAAGCGTACAACCACACGAGAACACTTATATCTAATCATGCAGAATTTGGCAATAAAATACGCAACAGCTACTATGTATACACAGGTAGAACGCTCCACAGAGTCCAGTTTCTTAATTTGACGCTTTTCATTGACATCCATCAACCTCATCCCTTCATGGTTACTTTTTGAAACTTTGGAATCGAAACTGTGATTTATCATTTGGCATATACAACTGAAATCCCGAATCAAGTTTGGAAATTGAAAATCCATAATTTACAATCTCATTGAGCGTCCAGTCAGCCAAACATTAACCCAAAGAGACCAGCGTTAGATCAGGAAACGAGGTTTCGTTGGAGAACGACACAAATCAGAACAGCTATTGGTAGATAGGCACACAAAACCCAGAGAAAGAGAGGTGTATATGTATATACATGTATAGAGATGTCGATAAAATCTTTTCAATCACGACTGTAATAATAACACTTGTATGATATTCTTAAAACTTCAACATTTTGTCAATGACGAGACAAATAAACGCATGTCGACCACCACAATAAAACGACCACGTCGATACCGCCATTCCTGGGAGTAGTAGTTGGACGACGCAAACACGACGTAACGTTCGGAGGGAGCAGCACCCAAGTGCGTCAAGACTAATCTAACAAAAATAGGTGGATTTATTTTTTAAATAGCTTTTCTTCTCCGAGTTGCGGGTGTGGTGACTTCTAACGTCGGCCAACCAGTTTGCATTGCAAAAGTCTAATTCCTGAACGACCGTGTCGGTCGGTCAGTGAGGCACCACTTGGCACGATTGGCCACCGACACCGTCGTTGGGGAATCTCCGTTGGCGCCCGCGACCCGTGTACGATATTTGTGCGATCTCGTTGACGGCGTCATCATTCTAGGTCCCTTCCAAGTCCCCTCCTGGGCCCCAAACCCTGCAGGGAGCAGAGATTGGTGCTCAGTCGTCCTCGGGTGGCGCCAGCGCGCAGATAACTGCCTTCATGAAGGCGGCAGCAGAGAGCGCAGCGTACGGTTGCCATTCCTTTTTGCGCGTGCCGTCGCGGTAATCGCTGATGCCCCGGATGAAGATGTAACTGTCTTTGCGGTTGCCAAATATGGATTCGACCACCGTGTCGAACTCGGTGTCGAAGGCCAGCGTGCCGTATAGCTTAGAAAACTCCTGGCGCACCGTATCGTCGCGCACCACCTGTCGGCCAGAACCGATGGCACCAAAGTGGATCCGTGAGGAGCCCTCCTCCTGCCCTCCCGGTGCCCTCTTGTCGCGTGGGCCGTCCGTGCTGCTTTCTGGTGGCGCCGGATGGGCCACCTCGATCAGGTCCGTGCCGCCTAGCGACATGTACAGTCGGTCGGTGTCGGTGTGCGGCCGACGGAAGGCCGCCGCCTGCTCACCCAACTCGGCCATTCCCTGGTTAGCGTACTCTCGCCACGGGCACTGCTCCGGATTGTTCTCGGCCAACTGCCACAGTTGTCGGGCGATGGTCTGCAACACCATGTCCGGTGGCGTCCACGTCTTGGCCTCGAACATGAATCCGCCGGCGTCCAGCCGTCGAACCTGGTCGCAGTAGGCGTACACGTAGCTGCGACGGTTGTCGTCCGGTGGATGAGACACCACTACGTCACCTAGGCGAACGTGACGGGCATAGTCGGTGTAGTGGGGGACGCCGCCGCCGCAGCCAACCAGGAATACGTATTCCACCTTCTGGAACGAGCCTGCAAAGAGATAATCAAACCGGAATTTAGATGTGTCTCAACATCAGTTTCATGGCATCTAAGTCCATTCGTAAAAACATTACGCTACTAAATTAAAGTCTTTATGTTCACGTTCATCTCAGCTACATTTTACTCTCGAACACCTAACTAATCTGTGAGAAGGACTACCATCAGACTAACTCACCCAGCAGTCGTGTGGTGGTGTTACCGGCGGCAATCATGGAGGCGCGTGTGTGTCCCACGCTGGGTAATTTAGTGGACACAACGCGGTGGGCGCCGATGTTTCCCAGGGTGTAGACGTTCGTTTCACCTATTAAAGAACATCAAGATAACTCATTATCTAAGAGTATGCTCATATAAACACAAACTCATTACACACCAGTTTCACACACATATCGTTTAACACAAACACAACTTTCAAATATCTTACCAACTGTAGTGTAGCGCACGTAGGTGTCCTTATTCTCGATCATGGCGTCCACGGCCATCTTCTCGCAATACTGGGCCGTGATGATGGCGATCGTCGGCTGGTGAGACCCACTGACCGTCGGCATCTGACGCACGATCTTCACTTCTGGCAAAAAGGTACCACTGACTAGTCAGCGTCGGGACCACATGGCATGACACAGAGACAGAGAAATGACAACAGCAGACACTTACCCTGTTCGTGCGACGTCACTCGGAGGTAATTGCGGCCCGAGTGTCCGTCCACGGGTCGCACCAGTCCCTTGGTTTCCAAATTGGTCACGTGTACTTGGACCTCTTCATCGGAGCAGCTGGTTTGCCTACACACACACGAGAGATGAGAAAAACGTAAAAACAACTTAACTTTAAAAAATTGCTCTTTTGTGCGAAGGTAATTGAATAACGATATGATTAAATGAGGTAGCCTGTAATGTACGCGTCGCTTACTTGGCCATTTCTTTGACAGATAACGGGTTGGGGTAAGACGACTCAATCATCTCCAGCACTCTGTCCTGCGACAATTCGCTGCGCCCGATCAGACTGTCGTCCAGCGAGACTGACCGAAAGCAAAAGGAAAAGATGGTTACAATCGGAAGCTGAATATCACATGGTTTATGAATGGACAGTAATAAATAAGTTAATAATATATTGCACACCGAGACGATGGCGAGTCTGCCTGCATTTACCATTTGGGCATTTTTGTTTTAATCGCCAATAGGATGTTTAGCACAAGCCACACACTGGTACAAATCGCGTCTGGCAAAACAAATAAACACTAGCCGACACCAATGGTAATATCGCATGCACCGGCGACGTCACCCACTAAACCAAATCCGGGGGGAAACCAATCAGGGGAATTAAAACGGGTGTGCGCCGTGCTTTTTGTGGCTTAAAGCTTGACGACACCAATCATGACACAAGACACACGTAATTTAAGAAAATCTCACACATATCAATGAACAAATGAATGAAAGCTCGTATATTATGGATTTCAGACTCCTGGTGTTGTCTCATTTATTTTTAATTAAAAAATATGTATATTGTAAGACCAGATATCAAGATTTTTGTACAGTGTCGTAAGAGACGTACAAGATGCCTCTTGGAGATGTGCTTGAAATAGTAGAGTTCAATTGTTATTGTGTCACGTCGGAAAATAGAAAAATCTGAACGACTTTTGAAAAGCAAAGTTTCTAGTCGATAAATAACGATTATTCGATTTTGTAATGATTACACAATAACTTAAAAACGAAAGTAACAACTCTTAATCAGCGTGTCTCCATTTATACGGAAGAGTAGAAAACGTGCGACAAAAAACTTATTATCGTGCTCAAAATTCTGTCCGCATTCGAGGCAACAAATTTCAAGGTAAGGTGTTTGCGTATCACATGACAAATTATTTTTATAATGCGTGCAACTGACCATTTATTTTGTTCCCCCCTGTACTTAAGACGGACACACGCACACACATCACACCGGCATAGAAGCAGAGTTAAGACAAGACAGATTAAGAGTGACAAAAATAAAGAGAGAGAGAGAGACAGCATGAGAGTGGCATTGCACGTATACCAGTGTCCAGGTTGTTTTGGTCTGCCCAAGGCCTTCCAATGGTGTAAAGAATGCCCCCTGGTGTAGCTGGTGGTCGAGACAAAAGGAATCAGTGATGGTGGTGGCATCGAGTGTGAAAAGAGGAAAGAGGAGACGGAAGGGAAACGGACCAATAGATAGAGAGGCAGAAGGACGGACAGTTGCGGATAATCCTAGACGAACGCCATGTACACAAACACACGCTGCAGCTGACATTGGCCAGCCGGAAGTGAGTGAAAGAGAGTGAGACAATCTAGGTGTCCGGGAACGAGTGAGTGCGGCACTGTATGCTGGGCAAATTGTATTGGATGCCGGACGGAGATCCCCCAAACCCACCCATTCGAAAGAGGCATGGCATTTGTGTCTGGCGTGAAAAATATCTTAAACGCTCAAAAAATTTAGGGGAAGAGGTGCCAAAGTGCTGGCACCGATTAAAGCAAAACGTTATGTTGTGAAAATCGTTGAATGGGAAATCGGGGTCCCAAGTGGCGAACAACTTAACAGGAACTACAATTTCATCGCGGTCTCGCTTTTTGCGCGTTCATCAGAGTCGGGTATGAAAAAGAGTGTCAATTATGCGACAAGTAATTGCGTATCGTTTTTCGTTGAGGAAAGTTCAAGTGGAACAAATCTTGAATATGTCACGCTTCGCTCGATTGCAGAAGTTCTGGCGTCAATATGAGTTCGGAAATCCGCGAACAGATGTTCTCAATTAATTTTATTTCCCATCCACACTAAAAACCTTCAATTCTGCGACAATCATATTTTTTTTAGAGTATTCCTATCCATTTTCTGAAAACATGTTCCATGAAAAATCTATAATTGCAAACCTGTGAAACAAGTACTGACAACTGATAGTTTTAAAGTTGAGAATCTATGTAGACCACTGGGCCTAAGTCCACACACATTTACCATTAAAAAAACAGTTTAAACAGGTTGCATCATAACCTTCTCCTCAATAAACCACGTCGAGCATGAGTGAGGCAAATTGGAAGTAGATGCAGGGGTCAGGGTGGGAGATCGTCAGACATCGGACGAACGACGCACGGGAAAGAAGAAACTTACTCGGACGGGTGGGTGGTTGACCGTTGTCCTCCAGCTGGTTCAGCTCAACTTCAATCCGTTTGATCTGCGGGTAGCGGGTCTGCATTAGCTTCATTATCTTCTTGATGAATCCCACATAATCTGCACAATACGGATGACAAAGAGGATTACATTTTGAACCAGGACAGATCAGTCTACGCTATACATTGCTCACCGAAAAATACCCGGGGCATGCTGCACCCAATTTATTTTATTTTATTCACACACATGGCACAATAGTGACATGGCGACAATTGTCACAAGTGCATTCGGATCGAGTAAACGAGAGCAAGCCGTCCTGGGAATCGAATCAAACCAAAGAGTCGGTCGTACAAAATTCAACTCACCCCTGGGAAATTCCATGGGACTGACCAGCTCTTTGAAAAAATCTTGAGCAGTGCTCGTCTGCTCGCTCTCTGAAATGTTGGGTTTGTACCAGAACCGCAATTTTCTCGCTTCCTAAAAAAGAAATAGAAAACGTTTGAGCACATAGATGCCAGGAACGAAAAACAAAATCGGAACAAGCCTTCACCAAATCGTAGGATGTTGGGATTTGGAGTGGACTGTCTCACCTGGGTGTGACTGTTGTTTTGACTGTTGACCAGAAACACTTTGAACTCCACCTGCAGCTGTGGTGGCACGTCGTTGTCATTATCTGGAAAAATGTTATTCAATATTAACTGCAACTCATTGGCACACTTGACAAATTCAGTCTAAATCTGGGGTCAAATTAAACGGATACCGTCCACTGGTGTCCCCATTTCACAAAGGGGAATTTAAACGATTTTAAATCGCTATACTGTCATGCAGAAAGCCATTTCACTGGCGTATGATTCCGCATTGTGTCCACCTGGCTATTTTTTTTACGTCGAGAATGATTCAGTAAAAAGGGCAAAAAGTTTATTCAGATAAGCAGACAGCATTGATAGGATAACTCGTGGGAGGAGAAATGTACCTCCGTTGGCCCCGTTGCGGTGTCCGTTCAGATCCTTGGAGATGACGATGCCCTTGTGCTCGCCGCCAGCCGTGTGCACGATACCGTCGACGCTGGGCAACTCCTTGGACACGACGCGCTCCATACGGATGGTGGTGGAACGAGGCGTCTTCTTAGTCGGAGTCATCACGATGCGTTCTACGCCAACACCAAGGCAGGAAGGAGGGAGGGAGAGAACAAGATCGAGGAGTCAAACAAGTGAACATCATCGGTGATTACGTAGATTGGTCACGGATTGCATGCGCAAACATCTCAATGGTCGCACCACCAGTTTCGTTCCGCCCCCGCCCACATCTAATCCACCATGAACACAAACCCCCATTTTATTGCCACATACAAGAAAAAAATAGGTGTCAGGCCAATTATGACAGGACGCGATTGGATTTGTGAATGTGGACGCAAAAAGAAAAAATGGAAATAATGTTTCTGTTGGGCAAATGAACTAGGCAGTTTGCCGGCGGCATAATCTTGTGTTTACCAACGCCGATTTTCCTTTTGAGGTGCTCTATTTTATCTAGCTGGCCGACAAACAGCAGCATAAGGGCGAAAAACAGAGTAATTGCATTTGGTGTTTGATAGCCGAACAACATCCCCAGAGGACAAGCTGTTGTTAGTATATTATTATGACCGGAAAACGTAATCACAAATGTCATAACCACATTTTGTCATCATGACGCAAAAAAAAAAACTCGTTTCTATTCAATCTGTCTAGTTATTGAAATATACTTAATTTAAGCTATTTCGAAACGCGCCAACCCAAATTCAAAACATGACTGTTTCCTTGACACGCCAAGAAATTTCTTTAATTTTCCACCACCAGGTTTTTCACTCTACCTGGCTGTGTCGATTTGAGTCCAGGGCAAAACGTTTGACATGTACGTACACAATCGATAATCGTGCCACACACCAATGAGGCTCCAAAAAACGTCGGTTCGATGCTGGAAATGCATTCATCACGACCGTGCCCCGGCCTTGACTGGAAATAAATGTCCCATTGTCTGCGTAATTGTAGAGGAGGGGATAGGGGGGAAGAGAATGGAGATGCTTCCTGCGGATTCCAACCCGACCTTCACCTTAATTCTCATTAGACGACACCAGGGCTCGAACCCCATGTATCCGGGATGCACGATACATGGAACCGAGGGACGTCTTTAGTGATCTCAAACTTACTTAAAAAGAGAGGTGGGTATCGATCGAAACGTCTTGCAGTGAATTTGACAACCTTCTGATCGCTCATTAGCCATAAGAAACCACCAGTACACCGTTCACAAATATTTCGAACCGTCTGGTGAATATCGTTCTCTCGACCAGTCGGAACGCTTTATCGCTCACCAACACACACCCAGCTCGCTCCAAACACTTTTCTCGTAAACCAGAGAACTACGTGCCACAAGCTTCGCCACAGGATTTTTACGTGCTTTTTTTTTGGCCAAATAATTGCAAAGATAACACTCGTAAATTGCGAAGGGATTTTTCTTTTTTATCGCCTCAGCTTCTTATCCGTGATGCGGAGGAGTGTGGGACAAGAGACAAACACTTTCGCTTCGTGCACTCGCATCGCGATTCCTCCTCCTTACTAAGGTTCTGGAGCCAAGAACTGGCTAATAATCTGCTGGCTGTGTGTCCATGTATGGGGGTTTGTGGAGCGTTTTTGGCTTATGAACCGATTTGGTGGAAGTACAAGAACGAAAAACCGTCGGGTAAGGTTTATACAACAAGGGGATTTTTGCAAAGGCAACACAATTCATGCTGGCAAGAATCAACTGCACCATTAGGTGCTGGTGGCGCCCCACAAATCAAAAGATTGTCTATACAAATGTCATCGACGTATCTGACCTGCACTCTCTTGAAAGAAAGGGAACGAAGCAAGAACTTGCATCTTGCTCACAACATAGTATCTTAAGATAGTGGATCTCGGATTTAAATGCTGCATTAAAAAAACTTTTGAAGACACTAAACATCGTAAGAGACTGTCATTCGAGTACCAGGAGAAGCACAGAAACTCATATAGTGGTTTACAGTAAATTAAAATTTTAAAAAACTAGAAAATAATGTGTATTGGTCATGTCTGGAAAGCTAAAGCTCTCTCAAAACCCCCAAAACGCAGTTCTTAAAAAATATGCAACAAACATGTCTAAAGAAACATTTGTTTATAAAAAAGAGTTTTCTGTATGCATTCTTCTGTAGCTGGATCGATCCCAAAAAAGACAAATTTGGCACAAACAACTTGAAGCAAGTGAAGGCATCAATTTGGAGATCATTACCCCTAATGACTCGCGGCAAAAGTTCATAAAAATGTCTACTTATTCGCTAAACAAGCGCACAATGTGAATTTTCTCCCCCATTCTCTCGATTTGCAGGTAACCGGATGTCCACGACATCTCATAACTAATAAAGAGAGCGGATTATGGCACAAAAAATCACATAAAGAGCACGTTGATTTGATTGGTGAAGGCGATCCCAAGAAACGAGAATTCACTAAATCTCCTTTTGTAAAATCCGTCTTTGGCGAAATACAGGTTTTGGATTAATGTTTAGCAAAAAATGTTCCCTCAAAAAATGAATTCCCATTTGTTCAAAAAAGTAACATGGCATCGGTTTTAATTTTTAAATCGAGATAAAAATGCAAACGCTAATTTGATCCAAGCTGAACAGAAGTGCGAAGCAGGTCGAGTCAGATAGAGGTTAAAAATCATTGATGCAACTTAACTAATTCGAATTGAACTCGAATTAAGTCGTTCGGAACTCTTGCTACGAAACAGTTTCTGGAATCATGTATTGATTGTGAAAAGCAATTCCTTATCTCTACGTAAACAGTTTTACACCGGGGGGGACTCTTGACTTTGGGTAGAAAAATAAAGGGTTTCATTGTGTCTTGTTTAACAGGGTTGAGTCGTGTTTAGGGGTCAAATAACCCACAGCGGAGCGCGTTCAGAATGTTTGCTTAAAATAACCTTGGCTGACGAAAAAACGTAAAAATTCACACGTCTGAGTCTAACTATACACGTATGTCTACGGGCGGGTGCGTTTGGTAGAAACGCTTGAGGCACTGCCAGGATTGTCAAGATCGTTTCCTGAACTTGAATTTTCGCAAGGCGTGAAAAATGCTGGTTTTGAAGCGCTGATTTGATCCGGCTGGGAGATCTGCGAGAGAGAGAATGAAGGCGACGAAATTGACTGCAATTCAACGAATGTGGGTTACGCTTTGCTGTTGACTCGAGATTATACAATGTGCGTTGCTCGTCCGTTGTATACGCACCAGATAAAACTCAAAGTTCTTCTGCAGATGTAACTGTTAAGAAAGTTACATAGAATATTGCGAATTTGAAATATCAGCTGGCGAGACAGGATTATTCTCCTCTGAGCTTCTCATCTTTAATAATCACCAACGTTTTTTATTTATAGGGCAAACACTATGTTCGGGTCCATCCACCCGCGGATAATACGCGGCATTCGCGAATGATATGCCGAGCGCCTGGTCAATCAATGATGTCTGATGCTCAGAGGAGGACCTCATCGATACTTCTGGATTTAGAAGTAAACAACAAAAGGAACTGATAATTAAGAAGGTTGAATTTAATTGAACCTAGTCAGGCGTTTAGGATGCGGGCGATGTGGTGATGGGCCGCGGGGCACGCATCGATCCCGTCCATTGATTCATTGATCCAAAAATAGCGTAACAGGAATTGTCACCCCTTCGTCCATGTCTAGACGTTGATTCTAGTGATGCGCGATATTTATCGGTATATAAAAATATCTAGTATTTTGTTAGAAATATCGATATGACTTATCCATGTTTTTATGACGCGATATTATTCGAATATTTTTAGAAACAATAGATATTTGTTTTTCGAGTGTTTTTGTTGTTGAACTTGATTGATCGAATTTAAAATTTGCAAATGATCAAGATTGACCATTTTTTTTGTTGCCAAAATTATAGAACTTGATTGATCGAGTTCGGAAATGGAAAAACAATATAGAATTGCGAGGCGATCGATGAAAATTTTAAATATCGAGTGTTTCTAAAATATATATCGATAAATCAAAAAAACTATCTACATATTGAATAAATCACTGGTTGATTCTTCAAAAGTTATACCCTTGTTACTCTGGCCAGGTATATTTTTGATGTTTGTGTAGGTGCGTTTCGACATTGAATAAAATTGATAAGTCCGTGCTTTGTTAAGAAAGTTCGGCGCGTTCGCGAAACGAAAACGCCCCATCTCAATTGTGCTGGATAGGGTACGTTTTACATCCAATACCATTCAGTCACGTAATCTGTATTTCAGGAAAACAAAAGCCAACTTGAAAGCCCATTTGCCCCAAATCTCAAGTACAATTGGAATTTCTCAAGTAAGCTGAGGCATGCTCGCAACGTCACTGAGGTATAACAGAGGTCCATGAAGATGGCAACATCCACCTTGGAATCACTAATAATTAGTGCTACATTTGTGGTGCTACATTTGTAGTGCTACCTGAAAAAGTTATTAACTAAAAATAGGCACAGGGAGTGTGAGACAACCTGTCGAACACCGGGGGGCGCCACTTTCATTTGTGTTGACGGCGAACGTGGCACACGCGTTCAGACCCGGGGGTCCGCTATAATCCCCCACCACCCCACAAATCCCACCCCGAATATCAACTCCCCCTCCCAAATAAGAAGCCTTGATGTTTGTGGGCTCCGAGAGCTTCGGGTCGACGAGATCGATAAACGAAGCCCTTTGCCAGAATTCCACTTCCTGGGAGTCGCTCGGATCAACTTTCACGCGACTGACTTGCCAACAAAATAAAAGCTACGACGAGTCGAGAACGCCAACAACTGCTTTCAATTTGCACGATGGCTCAAATATTATTCATGTTTTCGCCTAACAATATCTGCTGACAGAATAATTGGATACTGGGGAGGGAGGGAGGAGTACAGACGACGGTCGGTCCATGGCTGGCGGGGGCACGTTCGTCATTACTTCCATATTTGAACAGTCGTACTTGCGTGATACTATCTGTACATGTTCTTTTTTTTACATGGCCGACGCAATTATAAATAATGCAAATATTGGATTAGCTGGATAGCAAAAACAGTATCCAATTATGGGACGAAAATGTCTCGTATCAGGAATTCATCGCTGGCTGTAAAGCAACCAGGAACTATCCGACACATGCGGAATTTGAGAACAACTTTCAGCAATACACGCCAAAATTAGGTGTGATAGACCAAAATTGAACTTTATTCGTTGGCAAAGATAATGCAAACAGTTTTATAGGTGTGGACGATATGAGACCGGTATCACGATGGTCCGTTCGTTGACCGCCGTCCACCAACAATTCCATTTATTTGTAGGTAGGTGGTCGGGGTGGAGACTCCGGGATGTTCGCCCCGATGCCCTTCTTCAATCGCCGGGCGCCAACTCAACGGTCACCACGCCCACCCACCCACACTTCATATCCACACCGAGGAACGCCCTTCCTGTTCCGGCTGGGCAGAGAGAGTGACACGTCAGTTTAAAAAAAAACATACACTCGGAATCGAACAGATGAAGGTGCTCGCGCCGACCCCTCACGGGGGACGAGGGGTTGCACAACATCGCTACGAATTCCATGGAGGTGCAGCGCATGCGCAGCGAGGGATGATAATAATAATGCTTCTGTCATTTGATTGGAACGCGACGGCTGAGCTTGATGGTGGTCACTCACGCTCTCTTTTCGCTCTCTCTTGTTGGCTCGTTTCCGTTTGGCGTTGAGCCCGACAATGCCATTGCGACGCCAATCGAGTGCTGCCGCAGTGACAAACGCCATAATCCTAGTGCTCAGCGCCAATCCACGTAATAAGAGACAACTCACCCCACCCTCTCCCCAACACACATAAACCCTACGTCGAATGTCCAGTCATTCTCACTGCGCAGAATACAGACACGACTGCGTCAAGCTGCACTTTTTATAGATCAGTGGGACATTTCTTATGGTCAAAATAAAAAAGATTGGATCCAAATTGTTGTTTTCCGTTTTTGAGAGTGAGTTGTTTGGTTTTAAGAGCCACACTACCCCGGAACTTCCACCTCTTTCGAACCTACCGCCTCTCAGCTCTCCCTAAATACCGGTAGATGGCGTCCCGTGTCGATATGCACCATGTAGCTCGTAATCTTAAGAAGCCGGCGTCGATAGGATCTTACGAATTCAACAAACAAAAATATCACATATCATGAAGGCAACATCATTAAGAGCAACAGGCAGCATCGTTAAGTCTGCGTTGACCTTAGAATTTGCGGCATTCTGAAGAGCTCTCGAATCACAGAAAAACAGCAACTTTAATTTATAATATTAAGAAATATCATTTAGCAAGAGGAGTAGCATAGTGTGGGTCTACCGATGTAATTATTCTGAGATATTGGATTTCAAAAATAGATTTTTCACAACGATCAAATCTAAAAAAAATTAATAGTATTTTTAAGAACTGATCTTGCAGATATTAAATTGTGGTCTGTGTACCTTTTAAGTCTAGGAAAAATCATTACATTATCGCCGCGTAATCCAGACATAAACGTCCGCATTTTCAGAAGAGATTTCGGGTGAATCATCTAATTGGCCCAGTGAACGATGAGGTCATGATTAAACTTTCCCCTGGAACTTACTGAACCCTCCCGCCCCGTACTCTCTATTCACCATGAAGGCAATCAAGTGCCAAAAGAAGCCAGTTCACACTGCATTTCAAATGCAAATCAATTGTGCAAGGTGCACTGAAACGATTCACCAAGTTCACTCGCCATTGAGAGAGTACGATCGATGACGATGCTGGCGTCGTCCTGATCAACTGATCCCAACTTACATCACTTACGGAAAAAGTTCAACTCATTTCGGATTCAGAAAACCGAAATACAGTCACGCACACAGAATGCTTTGCCAAATCTGGACCGAAGAGTGAAATAGTGCAGACCAATTCGTTGAAGGTCGCTTCGTTTATTGAATCTTCATTCCGCGAATTGGGAGGTCATTTCATAAAAACAGGACTACAGATTTGTTGACTGGGTTTTATAAATAAAAACGAACGCGTCTGCTCCTGATTGAATGATGAAATAAATCCCAAGGTCTGCTGTTCCCCCATTTCCCCTTTTGATCGTGTGCGTTTTGTATTGAGGGGAGCCAACTGCGCTGCTCCAACTCGCTAGTCCTACTACGTAAGTGCGGGTGTGGTGGAACTGTTTGCGCCGGTTCCATTTTATCGATCGGATCCGTCGCCAGCAGTAAGTAGCAGCTGCGGCGGCGGCGGCGAATGTGGAGCAGTGGGACACGGGAAGCTGGCGACGAAAATCGATGGTTGGCAGCCATCTTGCGAGCTGACGGCAGTGATTGTCCAACGTCAGCCACCAGAACCAAACACTAGGAGAATCTATTCCAATGCGGCCCCACTGGTGCTCGGATCCAAATAGACCGATCACCCGACAGACAGTAAAGGGGAGAATTAACATGAACTCTGCTTTCTTTATCAGAGTTCGAAACATTACTCGCATTTGGAAAATTAATATAATATTTTAGCTATATTCTACTGATTATTTCTACACAGAAAAAGATAAAGTCACCAGCCTCCACTATTAATCTAATTTCTTATCGCTTTAAAATTGTGAAATTTAAAACTGGATAAGGAGAATCGGGCGTTTAGACCTAAATCAACCATTTTGTGAATGTCATGCCTCAGCCTCACTTTAGTTTTTTTTATCTCGTGTGTATTTTTCAGTTCGCTCATCACCAATTCAATTGGATAGGGGGGAAATGCAAAGCTAATGTAGGTTACATCGCCCAGCCCACCCCTACCACCTCTCATTGCGCAGACAGACGCAGTTTCATGTTTCCGACAACAACAGATCAACACGAACGAAATCCAAAAATAGAAATGCAACAAAGGCGCAGTGAATGGAACTTTCACATGACATTTGGCATAATCATTCACTTAGATGGTCTAAAATAAAATGCTAACCAGGGGCCACATTTTGGTCTTTCAAATTTGATTATCAACATCAAATGACGTCATCTGCGCATGCGCACAATCAACAATTCCACTCAATCGATGGTTTTGAGGGAAAAGTGCATTCTCGTTATGAGTTTGACTGAAATATCAAGTTAAGGAATCAACTTCGATTTATGGTCGCCTCAGAGTCCCCAATTTCAGTATTTAAGAATCACTGCGCCCACGAAAATGGCACAATGATGATTCAGCTGTTGATTCAGCTGTTTCAGTGAAATTCAATTGGACTAATATTTGCAAAAATGACATTCACTTACCTCGCTAAACTCAATCATAATCCATAGAACTCACAATTCTACTACATTTATTTACAAATAATTGGAACTATTTTGGCGGATTACGACGGAGTCTGCGACTGCGCGTAGCCAGTCAATGAGATTTATACAAATAGAATTAAAATTGTATTTCCAATTGTATTTCACTATAATTGGCACTCCACAAGATGGCCGCGCCCATCATGG
>JAQGBY010000073.1:0-71780 GCA_034698785.1 Mycogona germanica
TTAACATTGTTTAAGCGATCTTGTAGCCGTTCACCCTGAGTTCGCGTCCAGCGAGTCATTTCAATTCTAAATATTAATAAGCATGCTGAGATTTGTTCGGCTCAACCAATTGGTGTTCCCTGAACAGCGAGTCATGGCTACATGGGCCCCTTCAAGCATCTTAACATTTTTACTGTTATTACGATAATTATACGCAAGCACAAGTGTCTGCCGCCTACCTACAATTAATTGACTGATGAGTTACATTTGATAACTAAATTTAAAAAGCGAGATTTATTTCTGACACCACTACACAGCAAATTTAATTTATTCGTTGCTATTAATTCCTCAAATAATTCTAAATTTAATTACTCGGATCAATTTGTGGAAAAACAAATAATCAGAATTTTAATTTAGAACACATAAAAAATCGATCCAAACGTCTTGTTCATATGAGAGACTACTAAACATACTGTAAAGGGAGCATCACTAACAACGATCGCACCATCTCGAAAAACTTCCCAAGTTGCTACTACTATGAGACGCGGACCTCCGAATAGGAATTATTATTGATGTCACATCAGTGGACAGGGAGTCGATACACATGAATCAAAGTGGCAACCAAAATGAATGCCCACAATCACTTTACCGCATGGCGAACAATAGCAATGTCGCGCCGTCTATTTACAACCGTTGCTACAAGCCGCTCCCAAACGTTTATAGGCGGCGTGTTCGCACGCTGGGGGGAGGAGGAAAGGAAACAAGGCGACCAATAGAGAATGAATAATTCATTAATCACACGTAATTCGTTGTTTCATCTACATATTCTACAACGATAATAACAGACGAGGAGGGTGTGAGTGCGTATGCGCGCGCGCGGATGAGGGAAAATGGAGGATCGCAAATGTGGTATTTCGATAAGCCATTAAGGAGCCCTTCAAAAACAAATCAGCATTAATTTAGAAGGAAATAAAACGTCGTTTCGACAATGCCGTTTTATTAGAGACCGCTGTGGAGTAAGGGGGGGGGCAACCGATTTGTATGGGCTGTCGTAAAACCCTCATCTGTACGACTTCTTAGAACAAAAATGTCGAAGCATCCATGGAGGCTTACATACGAAAAGAGTCGCCATCGCCATGGAGCCTGCAAAAAGAACCCTGTTTCATTTGAACCAACAATATATCTTGTTAAAAGTATTTGCTCTTCCAATTCTGGTATGGCGCCCAGCCTACGGAACGAAGGGTTTATGGTTCGAATTCGCATTCGCACATCAATTTGTATGTCTTGTTAATACGGTTCTACACCTTTTTTTGGGTAGGTGAGTCAAGAACATGAAAAAATGTACGACAAATCCAGAATGTTTACTTAAAAACACAGAATGTCTATTATTACGACAATTTTTAAAATTCCAAGATCGGAATAGAACAAAAATATTTTCCTTTATTCCTCATCCCTTGCGTGAATCAAAGCTCAGATCCACCGGAGTTCAAGTCATGCTGTATGAACTGTATCAAATTAGGGTAAAATTAGCCAACAAATTAAACCCGGAGTCAGCATACTAAAAAGCAACAGTGTATCGCTGAATCAATTTATTTTAGGCATTTTTGAGTCCAGACTTCCGGCGGAACTTTTAGCAAGAATGCGTTCCTTATGTGCAGATGGAAGGGGTGGGGTGGAGACATTTGAAAATTGCCAGAGACACAGCAAAGAGTGGGTTAAGACGAAATGCAAAGTGAGTGAGTCACTTTATAATTGAAGTGTGATGCGAGCAACTCTCATTTTAGAGTGCCGGCAACACGTCATCCCCATTAAGTGCATTTCCAAGTCCGACCGTCTTTCGGCACACCAGCCTTTACGTGCAGGCAATTTCTTAATTAATAAGCGCGAACACATTTTCAGGAGCTACTTTGAGATAGTGTATCGCCGACAGATCCGCGCTTAAGATATGTTGGGAGACTACGTTGAAAGCGCCGGTATTTTTTTCAGTTTTTTTGTTTTGTCTACTGGCATGTGTTTCACTGCGAACGTGATTCGAAATACTCTGTACATGTACAGTATCAATCTACCAATCACAGAAACATGTTACAATTCAAATACGGTGCTCAACAATAATTGATATTAGCAAAAGAAAATGCGCCAAAAGTTCAGCTTTTCGGGGAATTCTTTAAACACTTTCTTAACATCGTAAATTTTGATCAGGCGCAAAATTTTTATAACACAAAGGTCTTCCATGTTCAACACCATTTTGATCACTTGATTATTCATAGATAATTTGTTTCAGAAGAAGACGATTTTGGAACAATACCATAACCCGTGCCACCCACATGTTCTCGGAACGCGAAACCATTCTTGTCACGCCAGTGTCTCTACCGAAAATCACGTCTGCGGGAGTGACTAACTTCCATAACGCATCGTCACCTGTCTTTGGAAATCTGTTTTTGATCAAATATTTCTGAAGAAAATAATAAATATGAAGGGTACTGTTTTGGATCATACTGTACATGTAAAAATTAAATGAGTTCAGCACAGTAGCTCAGTGAAAGGCAACGAATACAGTGTTGGGAACGACGTAGAAAATCACTTTTCTAAACAAAACTATTTTCGCAGAATAAGGTCACCCATCACTTACAAGATCCCCGATAAGCCTACAACCGGCAGATATTCCGAAAGTGCTTCTAAAATCACTTTGTGGAAATCCAATCAAATTCATTTCAAAACGTCTAATTGTTTTATTACGACGTTTTGAAATGAACCTGATTGGATTTACACACAAAAGCCTAAGCGACCCAATAACGCAAACTGCCACGCTTCATTTCGCGCGAACTTATGGAATGCCCCCGTGCCACCACCCACATGTTCTCGGAACGCGAAACCATTCTTGTCACGCCAGTGTCTCTACCGAAAATCACGTCTGCGGGAGTGACTAACTTCCATCGATGGAGTCAGGAATGTGTTGATCAGTTTTTCATGCGCTGCAGGTCGGGGAGAGTGAGGTGGAGGGGTGGGGGATGGGTGCGGGTGCGGGAGCGCCGCAGATCCCCGGGCGCTAAATCGAAAGGGGTAATTTATTTTCACCCGCTTTCCTTCACATTCGCAAAGAAAAGCAGCCTGTTCAGACGTTATTTTTACAAATAAACTCCAACTTCAATAATTTCCAAGCAAGCAAAGGTATTTTGGTTAGAGGGTGTGCAGACCTGATTGAATTAACACTGCTTCATAAACTGATTGAAATAGTGATGTACAATAATTAAACTGTTATGTTATTCTCAAATTTCTTAACCATCTGTATCTGTATTTTTTATTTAATGTTTCAAAATTTTTCATGAATCCGTGTTTTAATCAAGTCTTTTCCAAAAACTCAAATTTCAAACCTATAAAACATGCATTTCCTGAAAAGTGCTTGGGATAGATTTCTAGAAAGAATGCTTCAAACATGAACAAACTTTCATTTATTTTAATTGCACAATAGTCAGGGAAAAGTTATCACAGTGTGAATGTCAAAACACTTCTACTTGAGTATGAGAATTTTTTTTATTTGAAACACATCTGAGCCGAGAGAGGGTCCTATTTATTTCTATGAATATGGCGCGACCGCCGAAAGCTCGGATCTTGAAATAGTCGTTTGACCATTTGTACACTGTAACTGATAAATTATATATACCTGTATTTGGTATTCATCTAGGCGTGCTCATGCACTATTATACTGTAGTGTCAAACGTACATTTGTAAATAGTGTTACAAACTTATTTATTATCAGAAGTTTAGCTCACGCCTTCTGATCAGATCCACCCTCTCCCCATCAGCGATAATTATTTTACAGGTGCCTCTATCCTTCTCCCAATACACTTTCAGTGATACCTTTGTCTTATAGAAGTCACCAACCACAATACAAGCACCGGTACGCTTTTGACGAAACATTTCCACCACCGCCGCCTAACCCCATCCCCATCCCCAGGAGTATTTGTTTCGCTGTATACCTGGCAACCGAAACTTGATCTATATTGTAAACCGAATTAAAGAGACTGCGCTGAGCGCGACTATTCAGGGCGGCTCCCATAAACACAAAATGCGCGAACAGGCAATATATATAAATATATATATACACACACACACACATGCTTTTAACGACGGCATCCCCCGTGTGACCCCACAAGCCATATTCCGTGGTTGTTCACCATACACACAGAGAGAGCTATTGCGCCAACAGCACGGTGTGCATGTCTGCCACGGCGGTGTCGACGCATGCGCGCGGGGGTGGGTTAAATGGAACGCCGTTGCCATGACGACGGCGCGGGTCAATGGAAAGTGGGCGTCGTTGGCAGAAGCATCCAATCAATCGGCAGCGAACACGCCGGGTCTCCCCTCCCCCCTCTCCCTGTCCGCGTCGCGCGTGCGTGGTGGTGGTGGGGTGAGGGCGAGGGCGGCGGGGGGGAGGTAAGGCAGCAACGACCGACCCTACCGACCGTCCAAATGAACATCCGCCAGTTTCCTCTGGCGTAACACGAGAGCAGAGACTGATGCATACTGCTGCCCCTGGAGCAGCAGAGCAGGGCTCGAACTACCATCGCAACCCCCTCTATATAACTGGACGAACCAGAGTCAAAGAGATGGTGGAACAAGGCCACAAAAAAATAAAAGGGCGTGACTTTAAAAATGTAGCTAAAGATAGTGAAGTGTAAAAATACAACAATCGTTGATCGATCACTGAAATGTTCACAGGATGTACACAGTGAAGTAGGCTCCAATGATGCATGCATAAAGTATTATGGGTGGTTGGCGTGAGTCATGATGACACTCGATAAGGTTACTTGGTGTGTCTACGTTTCACATATTTGAGAGAAGCGCTCTGTTTTCCAAGCTTGTCCTGTTTCCCACCGATTAAGAGACAGAAAAAATGAGAAGCATTCTCTGATTGTCATCAAACAATTGTATTTCAAAATACACGGTCTAAATCGGGAATCGCCAATGAGAGCTTCCTCCAGTAATTACAATTACAAATTTACCCGCGAGCAGCCCCAAGAGAGGGACCTATGGCGGGGATCAAAAGACCAGTTGGATTTATTAAAAAAAACTCTGGATTTTGACGCTCTGTCTAGGGAAATAGAAGTTAAAATATGAACATTGAAGCTCGTTCACCATTCTAGTGTGACCCCTTCTTCTACTTCTGTTAGGAGCTAGCTGGGCACATAATTTCCCCGATATCAACATTACAATCTCCCTTCAGAATTCTGACCAGCAACCTTAAACTGTCCATCCTAGTTTCGACAGCATGTCTGTAACACTGCCAGTTCTTCCAAATCTACAGCTAACAAATCTCGCCACTCTTCGCTGAACCATTTCAGTAAGACTCGTGGCACCCTGTACACCGCCCCGGCAGTGACGATGGAATCCCATGGAATCCGAATCCGTCAGTTGTAGTCAGCAGAGTCAATTGTCGCCGGGAAGCAACAAGCTCGCGCCGACATCGCGAGAAAGTCATGTGCAGTAAAGCCACGCTCAGGGGTTGCTTGTTGTTGCTTGCAATGCAGCACAAGCTCAAGCAGGACATTGCAGCTAAACTCGCCTAATTGTAATAAAGATCGTCGAAGAGCCAAGGACGAATGTTAGAAAACAAACGGAATTGCCGGTTTGCCGGCGACGACTCGAAATACTCCCCACACGGCATCGCAAAGCATTACAATCTGCACCCGCTGATGCTTCGCCAATTTTCAGTCTTCAATCATGTGGGTCACCTCCATTCAACCCATCCATTTCTCGGCCTACGTCTATTTGAATAATTTGTATGCGCACACTTGCCAATTCGCTAAAAACACCACTTTTGGGAGTTTAAAAAACCCCAAACGATGCAGTATATTCAAAAGCTGAAGCTCCATGTCAATCGAAAAAAAGGTGTCATTTGGTTGTTCTGACGACAGATTCGCCTCACTTGAATGCCACTAGCCTGCAGACTGATTGGTTACAAATGGGTTTAAAAATATTGAATAGAAAAATCTCACTCCGTCTGTCTGACCGATTTAGGTCATAAAATTACGAAACACGGTCAGACAGACCGAGCGAGACGGCAGTCTGGAAGCAACAAGAAACGGTGGCCTACGATTACTCCTAGACACACCCACCGGAGACCCGGGGTGCAGCATACAGAACGCAACTTTAACACAGCACGGCCGGCAATAGGGTCACGTAAATATGAACTAGAAGGGTTGGTGGCCTCCATTTTTTCGAACGCTACTTCCGATAAAAATTGTTTTTTTTTAAATTCTGGATCCCTTCGCTTTTAGTTGACGTTTCCTGGTCCAATCTTAAGTCTGCAAGGGTCGACTTAAACATCTCAGGAGTTTGCGCATTGGCCTAGTTGTGATTACACTCTGCAGCGGAGTCAACGTGTTTCGATACTCCAGGGACCGCGTTGTGTAAACAAACCCACGCATTAAATTGTCCAATCTGCTCAACCAATAACGTTTCCCTGAAAGTAATTTATTTTGAAACGGTTAATCACGCAGGCACGAAGTTAAATACGATCACGTATGCGTAATCATGCACACTTAATAAATTCATTCCATCTACATTTCGACGCAATTTTTGTTAAAAGGGAATTAGACGCCGCTATTAATGTTAAAAATTGCTATATTAAATTTAAACGTACATGGTTTCTAAACAGCAGTTTCCGATGCAATTTTTTCTTTGTTCAACTGTAGCTAATACTGCACCCCTCGGTGCTTCAACGCTATGCCAAAGGCACATTTTCACCAGTACCCCAAAATCGTATAAAGGAGAATCGCACCGGGAATCGAACCCGGACAGCCGCACCACAACTCTGACTCAACCAGTTGTGCAGCGAGAAATTGTATTCATAACTTCTCAACCCAAACATAACCCTACATGGGCTAACAAATTAAGTGGTGCAAGCTATGAGCATTACACGGAAGAGCAGAAGAGTAAAAATATTCTCTCGCCATATCTCGAATCTCAATTCAGTCTCTTACGTGAAACGTAAAATTCACTATAATTACAAAATTTAAACCAATCATTAGGGAACGCCAAACGCCAGACGCACAAACTTAAAATCTTCACCAATGAGCATCTGACATAAGCGTCGTTGTCTTGCGCACAACTAGGCGTGTCAAGAAGGACGGACGTTGTAAGGTGCGAAGACGCTAAATGTGGTTGTCGGAACCCCTAAGCGGAGTGTGAATAAAGATGGGAGATGGGGTGGGCCGGTAGATGGAGATGGGCGGTGGTAGTGGTGGTGGTAGGGAAGAGGGCGGTGGAACGACGGCGAAATTAATTTGCGATGGCGCGATTCGTCGAACAGCGAAAAAGACTTGAAATTGCGGAAACATTTCGAGCGACTAACCGGCGACTTAGTGATGCGCGCCCCTGCCTCTCTCTTTCTCTAGTGGCTCACAACAAGACCCCGAAGGGATTGGATAGAGGAAGTGGGATGGGGGAGAGGAAATACGGGAAAAAGAAAAGAGATAGGAGAAACGCAGGTTCGGACTGAAGTTAATTCTATGCATGAAATAGTTAGCAATAATAAATAGCAAATAGTAGTGATTCATCTACAGTGACATGCAATAATAATAATAAAAATCATACTTCGACTTTGCTAGCGCCACAAAAAATGTTGAGTCAAGCTTCTTAAGTTTTCATTGCAAAATATACACATTACTTATCAGTATAACAATGTTTGATCGGAGTTAGAATCTGCAAAAACAGTTTCTCAAATATTAAAAATGCCTATCTCACTTACATAACTATATTAACCGGACATAACTATTAGATAAAGAAAGTCACATTAGTTGGTTATTGGACGAGTGCATTAGTTGGCCCGTGATGCTAAAATTGGTCAGGTTATTTTCTGAATCGGTATATCGTCATTGTATTTCGTTCTTTATAACATACTAACCAATTTAAATGCAAATAATTATTAATATGAAAAATATTAAAGATTTCTTTGATTCAATACAATTTCTAACTGAGTTAGTTTACTATTGCGTTGGCCCGTTTTTTTAAAAACGAATTCGGACTACTGGTCAAGTCCTTGTTTATGATGGAGCCCCTGGGAAGGATTAAATGCAGACGATCGAGTGAGTATATGCATTTTACACGAAAGAGGAACGGTCGCCGCACTTTCTCAAAGTCACGCTTCGGAATGTCGTCGACGACCAATCAATGGAACACGATAAAGCTATTTTGCATGGAGCCGGGGATGAAACTCTCCGCGGGGCTGATCCGTCTCTAATTTCCCCGGCACACGCGCGCCCTCTACGCCCGCACCGTTGCCGCGTGAGGCGCCTCGTTACATCCGCCTCCCACATCAACCACCCAGCGCGCTGTCTCTCCCTATCAGATGGAACGTCACGTCCTAGTCTATCTCGTTTCCGGCAGGTGGCGGGGCCGGCCGCGCGCCAACCGCTCACAAGGGGCGCTGCCGGCGACAACTAACCGATCTGGAGCCGCCGCCTCCTCGGTGGACCCAATATCATACCAAATGACACAAACGTGAAAATCAGGGGTCGATGGATAAAACATTCGAATTCACAAGAAATATCCTGAACTATACGAGAAATATTTTATATAAAAATAATTCAAAATCAATTTATGATTCATACTAGACACACATCGACAAGAAATGGCCATCCGGTTTAGACCAACAATTGTCCAAAGGAAACTGGTAATTAGTGATGCGCGATATTATTCGAATAATCTTCACAATCACTATCAAATGTGTAACACCACACGGAAGCGTGGATGTCGAAATCCCTTAAGCTTGCAAATGTATTGACGTCATTTGCCACGCCCAATCACACATCAAATGGCCCAGGAGCAGCATTGTAGTTGTGACTCGCACTTCAAATCCTATTTCCCCAGAGTGTGTCGACAGTGGAATAGCCTTAACGAGCCTCAAGTCAAAAAGCCTGTTAAGATATGACAACCACACCTTTGTCCTTAACTGGTCGTTTGACCCCAGTCATAGGTCCCATCCGGGGCTGCTTGTGAGTACATATTGCAATTGCAATTGTGACCACGCAACCCATGTTTCAAAGCCCCACACCCACACCAAGTGCCTGTAGATGCCGGCAAATCTGCTAAAACTGTATTCTCCATTTCCTCCATAGAGGCGTCGAGTGGTCGAAAGGATAGCGAGTTTTCCTCATGGCCCGTGATCGCGGTTTCGATTCCGGCCGACACCTTCGGAATTTTTCGGGCGAGAGAAATTCCTTCATACACCTTCTTTTGGAATAGAAATAAAATTATGACCCGTACCAGTACGATTTCAGGAAGTTAAAGATCCCTTTCCTAGGCAGTCTAGGGTAGGCAAAATTTCCAGGTCGCATACCTGGGGGGGGGGGTTATAAAATGTTCAATAGCCGGTGAACCTCCTTAACAAACATTTCAAAGTTCCCCCATGCGCCATATTGCCTCCACATGTGCTCACAATCGTAACTGGCCTGGGAGGCGACCATAGACATAATGTTATTTTATCTCACAATGCAATGATCTGAAATAAACTGAGCTGATCATGGCACTACGCTACACCGTTGATGAGTAATCGAATAATAGAGAAATGCTCGTATCTTGTCATTTAAAATACAAATGGCAATTGTATAGATGATTTTATATACGCCATATAATCATACTGCGGAGGTTTCAAAAGGTAATATTTAAAATAAAGGGAAACATGTGTCGCAATACATGTTTCGATACGAAGGCTACGAAAAACACACCGCAGTTCTTTAGAGGATAATGGTCGCAACGAATCGGCAAACACTACCGCGACACTGGATACAGCGTATAGACGTTTTAGGCTTCGACGCCTTATCGAATGGGACGACAGCAGCATCCCCCCCCATATCTCGACCGTGCATAGGAGTAGGGCGACTGCATGGGTCGTTCTCACTTCCCCATTGCAAGAAAACAGTCGGGCGTTTGCATCAATGTCTTGCCATAGAGACGCCTATCTCGTCAATGGGCTCTAGAAGACATCCTACCAAATTCCCTTCTAGGGGTAGATTCTATACAGGCGGCGCAGCAACACAACCGGTTAGTAGTTCCCCAATAAGTCGATATAGGCACTACTATACACACCATAGTTGTGGATGAGAAGCAGAGAAAGAAAATAAAAGGACGAACGCGATTTCCTGAGTCGGACGAACTCGGAGGCAACTCGTGTGACATGATGGCGTCAACCCCCGTTGTATATACATGTACATCCATTCAACTCGATTCGGTTCGATAGGACTAGCCCAGTCAATACAGCTCTGAAGCAAACATGCCCACTACAATGACAGTTTTTCAGAAAAAGCACGCACAAATACTCCGTACGTCCATGTCTTCCAATGTGTGCAACGTTCGCCTTCGCCAGGATTGGCGACATTTTCATTCTATTTAGATCCCGAGACCTGTAGCATAAAATAATACAGGTCTCGGGATCCATACCAATAGAACATTGAACTCTTGAATTGAAGCGTGTTCTCAGTGATCCTCTCATATTATTTTAAGGCCCCATAATTTCAATTTTCATGTGCAAACAAGCGCTTTTTTAACGGTTCCAAAACAAAAATAAAATAATTCAGCCAACAGCTGTACTCCGCAATCTAACCAACGTGGCGGAAGTACGGGTTAAGAATAAAGTAACACAAGCTGCATCACTGATTTCTCATCACTGATCAGTATATGTATCAATAAAGTCTCAATAAACTCGCAATAATCTGTAAATGTCGAGTAAGTATGTCTGCATAAAAGCTAATTTAAACATAATTAAACTAACACCAAAATACAAAGAAATAAAATGATTAATAGACTGCAATCGAGAGTCGGCAACAAGATCGTCAATAAGCAAACAACGTTTACTTCTGATCTTCAGGAAATAAAGAAATTGCAGATATGCGAAAGACAAACGTATGAACTCACCTAAAGCTTTCGTCACCACCCAATAAATTAAAATAAATAAAATAAGCCAAGTTTTCGGCCTGCAACGTCCACGTACAAAACGAAAAAATGGGATGACTTTTCCGGAGATGGTATGCCGACCATATTGCATACGTCAGTATAAAGGTGGCAGTCAAATAGGCTGGCAATACGAGTTTAATATAACCAAAACACCGAAAGACGCCATTGGCTTGAGCCATTCATGGGATTTGAAAGTGGTGATTGGAATCTCAAATTTCGAAAGACAATTTGTTTCTTTTCGCAGAATTTTCTTAACCCACTTGCAACATCTCTCGCAGTTTCCAAGAAAATACGCTGTTAACCTATGATATGGGGACTATGGAGGGGGCGGACGGTGAGTGCGGAGAAATGCACATGCATCGGAATTGGCTCAGGCATTTTCGTCAGCATAGGTATTTGAAAGCTTAATGACAGTTGCAGCTTGTAACTTCCATGGAGTTTCTAAAGCTCCCCAGATGTTGTACCGCATTACACGACAGCGCACAAGTTCGACTTTAGACTGGTGGAAGTTATTTACAAATGCACCGGAAGTTATCAAGTATCACGAATTTTCTAAAACCGCAAAGTACAACAAGTACATGCACATTTCTATTATTTTTTGCTTTTACAGTAAACATTTTCTACTATGCATTCGAGTCCATCATTTCAAGGCGTTGCCTGTTTCTATCCGTGGTACATAATTTGTATTTGAATTTCAAAAAGTTTATTTGCAATCTATTGTTTTTGTAATAACCTAGGTAGTCATCGACCGGATAACTGGTCAGCGTATTAACTCTGACAACAATACAAGTAGAGACTGTGGTGCATATATGCTGCGTGTGTGAATTATAGATTGGGAAGGGTTAATGCCGCCTCCAGGCTTGCGTGACTGTAAAAATGGCCGCGAACCGAGTTGATTTGTCGCTGAGTATCTCGTCGCTGATCGGGCACCACAAAAGTTGTACAAAGATACTGGAGTTGTTCGGTGAGAAGCAGACTACAGAGAAAAGGGGAAGATAGAGATAGAAAGCGCTTTCTATTTCACCCACCCTTCCTTCCCCCAACATCCTCATATGCCAGAGCGATGCAGTGGCACATCTTCCTCAGCCTGCCTCCAAACGAGATCTTCGTCATCTCCCGTTCCCCACCACCGCCGCCCCCACTCATCCTGAAGCCCCGGGGCCAAAATGGTGGCACACAATGACGACGACGACGACGACGAAGAAGCACCTCCTCTTTTGTTTGCGCAGCTCGCGGGTGGTGGGGGACTGACAATATCGTCGTCGGGATGTCGTCGCTAGAAAGACGGCCAAACGACTGGACCCCGGGCCGCATTGCACTACAATAACGAACGTTGTGAATGTGCTCTACCCCCTCCTTATTCCAAACAACCGATCACTGACACCCTCAGATTCACCCCAAAACAGCTGCACGTTTTTGAACGAGGTTTCAAGTTTCGTTAACATTTGAGGAAGTTTTGGAAGGACAAGTATACACTTCATTTTCAACTAAATTGTATTTATCAGATACGTGTGCAGTCCTTCACGATTGAAATTTGCTTAACAAAAACTTTAGCAGCCAAAAAATTCCGTAAATAGTATTTTCCTTATACTTCAAAAGCTAAAATTTGTTTAACGGTGATATTCTTACTTCAAAGTTGTTAACAAATACTAATAATGCGCGTTATTTGGTTTCAATTAATTGCAGTGTTAGGTTGTCGTTTGTCGCGTTACCAATTGTCCCGGGGGTCGCGTTTACAAAACCGTAGACTGGCTTTCGTCGGCGTTGCACTGGCTGCTCGACCTAAACTGGAGTGATTGACGGACGCCGGCCGGTAAGCTCAGGCGTTTTACACTCGCCTGACTGCGCAGCGCCGTTCTCTCTCTCTCTCCATCACTCTGCCTCCATCTCGGCCACTCGCTCCACTTTTCGAATGCCGGCTTCTATATAGCGCCACGCGGACGTTTACACACACACACACACACGCCAATGCTGGAACCCCAATGGTGGGGGAAGCAAAACTAGGTCAAGATGGCGCGGATGCGAGGAGCAGCACATGCCTCCTCCTCAGACCAACCTATGAGCACAATCGGCATGACAAAATACAGGCTGACGAACGCTAGGAGAAAAACTGGCGAAATGACGGAGTTTACTTTTTTAATAATCCTAAGCCGCTGCGCCGGATTCTGATGCTAAAATCACACAAAACACAAAAAAATAACAAATTGGTTCGATCATATATATCATCATGAGACCCTCAAAATTTAAAACTGCGAGTATCACTACAGTGAATACAAACAAGCTAATCAGCACAACTATCTTGGACCGGCCATGACTCTCGCTGCAGTTCACGGGGCGGAACGTCCGCTTAAAAGTTTTCATTTTTGCCGGTGTAGTCGAATCTCATGAAAATAATTACATTCGAAAGTGGCTATTTACGTTTAAAAAATTAGAGTTGCAAAATAGTTGGTCTAGCAAAGAAATTCGTCACGGAACGACATTGCAAGGACCGAGACGATTACTGACAAAGAAACGTCGATAAAGCAATGCTACGATTCAAGCGAGGTCTGGAATGTCGGTCCCATCATTCAAGGGTCGTAAGGCTCTGTGGGTGCGACTGGAAAATAAAGGATGGTCGGCAAGGAAAAAAGAAAGGGAAACTGTATCCTCGTAGCCCTCCGCCACCACTTTAAAACCTTCCGACGAAAAAAAACACACATACAAGACAGGCCACCATCTACTCACACTGACGATAGATCCAAAGTGACTTCCAAGTGAAAACACATCGTCTCTTGGTTGAATGACAGCATCGGGGGCTGCAAGTTGAAGGGTGGTCCACAACATTTGTCAATTTGCTGCCTATACGTTGCTCCCCAATGCCACAACCAAAGTACACCAAGCACAAATAAAGGCGAAGTAAAAAAATACAAACAAAAAAAAACCTACACCACACACATGATAGAACGCGACAGACATGCCGCAGAAAAGAAAGTGAGGGGTAAGAAAACATTCTAGAGACTGGATTGCAATAGCTTGAAACTCTAATTGATGGCTCAGCAAAAATCTGCGATTTGTCGGCCACTAGACTTAATTAACGAAGACGGTAAAAAGAATTCAGTCGGAGCACAAAAAAGGGAATACCTTGAAATAGGAGACAATCTCAAAGCGATCTTGACAGTCAATGGCTTCAGTGTAGAATCCAAGTGAGATTGACATCACAGAGGCTAACCAAAACTACGCTCGACAGCAACAGGCATTGGTTGCGGTTATCTAGCGCAAATAGTTACTTGTGTGAGTGTAGCAACAAACGAATCGGATGTGCTCAAAGCGCTTTTTCTTTGCATTCTGCAACAATGACTATTTTGGAGAGAACGTACCACTGACCGCAAAGTAATATCGCGATCGGCAATCTAGACGTACACCTCATTGGTATTGGCTCGCCCGAAGGCTTTCCCGAAACAAGATTGGGAAAACCGTGGAGAACAGGATATCCTCATAAACCCATTTTCCAAAAAGATAAAAAGCGTTGATTTCAAATTTGGCAGCGTTTTGGAGATAATCAATCCAGGGTAAGCATCTTCGGCTTACCTGTTTTGTGACCAACCAGTTTTTGTGATCCCAGTTGAATTTTACGAAAGACTCGATTTTGCTAAAGCGATTTTTGGTAAACTTCGTACATTCCTCTGAAGACCCTGTGTCAGCATTAGTATTGAATATACCCTGGAATTTGCAGGTCGCACGAAGACAGTATGAAACAATAAATCGCCTCCTTGGGGATTTAGGGCGAACATGCTGGTGGACCTCCTTAACAAATATCTCAGGTCTACATTGCAAGACTATATAGAACACAACTGGAAAATGGTGATGAAATTCCCATAAGAACAGACCAAGTAACCAGACAAGAATTGTTCGTACATCAAGTGTAACGAAAGGGTTAGAAATAGAGTAGCAACTATAAGTGCGTGTCGACATTCGAAGCTGCCAAAGTGGGCACATCAACGCATCCTATTTTCCCATTTCAAATGTGTACTGTATATATTGTTTAGAATATAACGCAGACAAGGCACCAGATCGTTGACCGAGCGCGTTCTTTCTCACTACAACGCCCCATGCACATGCACAGTGTATACGAACGCGCCTACAAAAAAAAAGAAGACGAGTAAATCGAACACAAAACTTTCTACTCACACGTCAGAAATGAATTTTGTCGATCTGAAATGGGGTGTCTGGCATTCCAGCTCCATGTATACACAGCGGAGCTCCATAATAAAAAAGAATATCGACAAAACAAAAGAAACCAGCGTCGGCTGCAATGCTACACATATATGGACCTCTGACTGTTCCATTATTTTCTCAGATAACGTCATTGATAGATAGGAGGCACCCGGGATCGCTTTATTCTAATCAGTAAAGTAGGAGGAACTACATCAAGAACGAGTGAGAATAAATATAAGTAATCCGGGATGTTAAGAAAGAAAAAAATAGAAAAATAAAAAGCTTCAAATTGGCAATTTTCGGTCACTGACAACCAAACTTGATACAATCAAAATATTAACAAATTATTCCAATATTGTTGAAATAGCGAGGACAGTGAGACCCATTCAGAGAATAATACTTTTCATTTAAGAAACGAAAACTGGTCCTTGTAGGACATTTTGCAGTTTCACTTCTTAACAATGAAACGAGATTGCAAAATCGTAACACATGCTTTTAAACGGTGAACCCCAAGAGAGATTTTCGTTGTATATGGCTGGATCTCACAAAAATTGCCGAGTGAGCCCCTTTTCTGTTAACGGAGGTGGAGTACAAAAATACAAAATACACCCTCCACCCCCTCACTCAAAAGTTTGTTTAAAATGTTTGTTTGAAGAGAAAAAAGAGTGTCTAAGCACCATGAGGGGGACGTAATCCTGTATGTGGCTACAGTTGAGTGGACAAAAAAAAAAAAAAAAAAAATAAATAAATGATAAAATTTTGGACGTTATAAAGGAGAGGTCGTAGATCTCGTCTGCGATAGGTCGGTATTTCCCGAGTGCGTGATCTGTTCCTTTTTTTTGCCACGGCACGTTCCTTTTTCCACCAAGAATGGTGGGGAGGGCGAGCGTTGCATGAATCAGAAGAATACGGAGAAGACAGGGGTGTTGGGACGAGGGGGGTGAAGAGAAAAAAGAGAGTTCGAAAACGCACGTCTGACGGCGGACGTGTTTCTTCTGCTTTTGCCTTTTGTTGGCTGGTTTTTGGAAGAGGAAGGAGCAAAAAAAAGAAAGAAAAATAGTTGGTACCGTTCCAAAAAGGAACGCACAAAGAGGAAGATCTGGGGGAACGAGGGCGAGGGAAGCAGGAGGATTTCGTGGGGATTTGTAGGCCTAAGTGCAGCGAATCAATGTTGATCTGCTCTCGCGAAACTTCGCGCCCGAAGAACAAAAAACACCTTTCGACTGCGAGATTTGCCGTTCGGAAACCATTCTTCGCATTCACTAAACAAGCGAGCGAGCCAAAGAGACTAATAGCAAGGAGAACAGCGGATTTACATCGAACTCCTCCAACCTAACGAATGCAGTCAAAGATGAATACGATGACAGGAAACATACGAACTGGAATAATACATATTGTATTAATTTGCATGTGATTGATTACCTGCGTGAACTTGCAATTTACCGTAAATTACAAACACAAGCTGACAAGTAGAAACTGGTGAAACAACTATCTGTTTTCATTATCGAGTTGGTTGTTTGCATCATAATCTGTGGTGTCCTTTGGCAACTATCGAGCGATAGCGAACAAAACTAATTTAAATTCACAAACTAGCGAATCGGTGACCCGGGTCCCAGGTTACAAGAAGATAATAACAACGTCATCTGTTGATATGCGAAGCGCGGATAGGTGATAATACTGTTTATGGCATAGAATTTAATATCAGGGTGTAAACTACATTGAAGGCCCTACCAAAGTTCAAATTCAATGTGTGCCTACTAGGAAACTACATGTAAACGAGTATATTATTTGCGCATTCAAACAAATGAAACATTTTGAAGAGCGGCTGCCATTAAATGTCATTTTTATTCCAAAGGAACGCAAAGCAGCAATTCCCACAATCATCGGCCACTTTCTTTGGCTAATGAATCATTCGTAGAGAACGCTGTCCATTTTGTCTGTCCGGTACTGTAATTGCTGACGCGCAAATAACTAATCGACAAATCTATGGTAACGGAGTTCAGGATCTAACCTTTGGCCTCCCATTAAGATCATATCTCTCACGTGCACAACCTTAATCCTCTCTTCCCCCCTCCCACATAAAAAGACATCCAATTAGCGGCGTTTCCGGTTTTGGGTGAGGCGGCCGGGCGACGAGCGCCGAGCGGAAATGCCTACCGATCCCGGCCGCCGTGGAGCGCATCCGGCTAATCCGCCCGCACAGACAATATACGTGACTCGGTCAATCTCGGGCCAGGATTGAGCGGGTAACGATGAAATAGTTGGTCGACTGGTGGAACTAGCGAAGATCCAAGAGCCGGCCTAATGCAATGGGGTTAAATAATAGGTATAGAAGCACAATAAACCCACACATCGGGGGAAGCAGCTGAAAAATTAAAATTCTTCTTGACCGACTTACCCTAAACTCAATCAGTCGGAAAATTGGTCAAACATTTTGCAAATCAGTTGGGCAACGTCAATTACGGAAGCGCAAACGATTTGAATGATAGAAGCATATATTAAAAATTACTTTCCATTGAAAATGGTGAAATCAGCAATTATTTTTATTAAAGGCAGTGCAGGATCTTGCAAGTATGGTTATTGATCGACCACCTCCATGGTTGAATCGATTACGCGAAATTTTGATCATTCTTTTGAAATTAGCTGGTTCGCAGCAGTGACGTTCAGAAACAATTCGAATTACAATAATACAACCGCAAGCAGTCCTAAACGAAGAAGGTCTAATGATACTGACGCTTTGTAAAAAGGCTGGTGGTAATAGAAAGCAATTACGGTTGAAATCGACAAAAATCTGAACCCGATTTGACTCATTCCATGAACATTTAATATCTATCGCAATGTATGACATTAGTGTATCGAAGTTAAAAATGGGGCTAAATTGGCTTTACCCGAAACCGCAACTCGTCAAATGAATGCAGATTACAAGTCTGCTATCCGAATTTCGTCATTACTTCATTCGCAAAATAAAGTGGAGCGAGCGCCCTCTGGCGTTTCCAGGAAGCGAGCGCCCTCTGGCGTTTCCAAGAAGCGCGCGACAAATTGCACAAATCTAGTCGATCAAGATCGATATTCAATTCAACGGTCGAGGGTTAGCGAATGACTCCGGCAAATCTTGTTTTGAAACCACGCGATGACGGGAAATTATAAATCCCCAGCCATCGTAGAAGAAATAGTAGTCGAAACCAATTGCTGGCGCAAGGAAAAGAAATGGGAAAAGAGAAGTCCAGAAAGAGGGTGGGCGAGTCGAGATGAAAAGCAAGTATAAGACTGACCCGTTCCGACCTCTCACGGCTACGGCGAATCCGAGGACAAGTCCAAAAACCCAATTAATTATTTTTAAAACTTCAATTCTGGTGGCATTGTTCGACGAAGAGATGGAGACGCAATTGTGTTTTTGATTTTTAAGCTCTGCCTGGGCGGCTCCACTACGAACCGTCAAGTTGCTCTCACGACTCTTGCGACACCATTACACGTAAATGGCTACATGTACACAAGTGGATACACTGTTTACTTTTTTACCATTAGAATATTTTGAAAAAGGTTTTCGTGCAGCTCTCCTGGCAATTAAGTACGTATAGAAGCGATGCTAATGGTATAAATTTGTTCGGTGAGTCGGACGTCGGTTTAAGCAATAAACCGATGTATAACTGTTATAAGGTCAATGCTTCGAGAACGACAGAATTTACTTCCATGGGCAAACCAATGCGGTATTCGAACCCACGCATTTATTTACAGTCAGTAATCAGACAGCAAATTTAATACCAGCATTATAGGACAGGTTACTGTACTACGCAATGTTCCGAGGTTAGTAGAAGCACAAAATGGGAATTTAAGTTTCGTATAGGGGTTGGGGACATTGCTGAACGTATCAGGCAGTAAATACGCCCTTGGCTATTTCAACTCTTTTGTTACAATGAAAGAGTAAAACTTGAAACAAGATGGAGTTTTCGATTGGAACCGCCCGGTGAAAAACCGTTCAGAGCATCACATGCAGTCAAATGCAAGCGGATGCGACCTTCGATTAATACCGATTTTCTACCGATTACTTTGTAACGGTCAAGTTACAGTCACAAGAGTCGCTCGGTCGGGTTTCAGGAGGACGTGGGGGGCAGCACCACCAGGATGATTTTCTCGTTTGCTGTAATACAACATGAGCCGGCAGCCGATGTAATAAGGCCGGAGAATCAGCGCGCATGATCAGTCAAGACCTGCCTACACACACACACACATACGCGGAAGAGCCGCCGAAACAGAACGGCAGACCATATCGATTTATTACGAAAGGACGTCCACAGTATCCTTTCAACCCCCCCCCCCTTATCCACCCAATTCGGTTGTATATCGTCGCCCACTCTGATTAACGCGAGTATTGGCGCTGAGATTTAACACTAGGTGGTGCTCATTTCGTCATTTGGCAGTTGGCGGCAGTTTGAAATTGTCGCTGTTTGAACCAATAATATCAGGTACCTGATATTACCTGACCGAACCTGACCGAACAAAATTTTTGCCCCGGGTAACGTTTTATTAACAATGTCACCAATAGGTGATCGTTATTTTCGACATCTCTATCGCTTCTGAAGTGCCACATTTAACGGAGCATTAACAGTTCGTTCCACCTATTCTTCTAGCTTCCTTTTTCTTAGAACCTCCCTCTCTCTCTCCGCCCCCCTCCCCCGGCCCAAGCGTGTGCCAACTTATCGCCGATGCGCGACCGTACAGCTTTTTTTATTAATATCGAAATCGAATGCCCCTTAGCCATATGTAGCCAAACATATTCGAAAAATGGAATTGGAATCGCCAAAAAAAAAAAAAATTGATCGATAACCGTCGCCGTCGTCTTGTGCATGGAAATCGACTCTCCACTTAACCGCAGAAGGATCTACCCCAGTAGGCCTATATATACGACAAGCCCGGGGACTATTACGTTGGGCCTATGGGAGCCGACCACCAGTGCTGTCACCCGGCAAATAATAAAATTCTCCACTATCGATCAGGTTATCCCAGCCGAGATGAAAAATGCTGTTTCAAATTAGGAATGCCGGAAATCAGCGATGAGTGATCAATTTTAAAACAAACTAAAAGTGAAGAGAGAAAATATTAAATATTAAAGTGCTGCTCAAGTTGACTTACTTGCATGTAATTAAGTGTGGAACCCATAAATTAAGACCCTTCCCCACAAGTCTTCGAAACAGTTATTTGTATATTACTATATTTACAAGCATGTATGTGAACCACAGCAAATAAAAAATGATATAATTGCACAATTGGCAAATGATTTTTGAATGGCCACCACACGCGCGCGCATGTGGCAGCCCGCAGCCGTGTCGATTAACGTGCCCATGCGATTATTTCGAGTAAATATTTTTAACGCAGCTTTAGCAGCCCACCGTCGATTAAGATCACCGACACCGCAACGCCCACTCAGTACTTGTATAAGCCATGGTGTAGAAAAAAAGATGTTGACTACCGCGAGAAAGAGAGAGTCGGAGACCAATAAACGAGCGCCCGATCGAATCGGAGATCGATCATGTCGAGTGGCACAAAACATCTATACTCGACCCCAAGTCGGTGAATTCTCCACGCTACATACTGTATATGCTTGTACGACCTTATGACCCAGTCACCATATACTGAGGAGGTGGCCTACACGTAGCATAAGGGGAAAACAATCCTGCACCCGATTTCAATTGATGGGGTGGGGCTAGAATAAAAATTCAGGCTCGGTGAACAAATGGCGCAGAATTTTATGGTTAATGCATTATTAATACATGATTGTTAGATGGCCGTCGGCTACTTTCTTTTCTTGGATTATAGTTATAGATTACCGAAATTTCGGATAAAGTTCTTCCGTTCTAACCGAAAGTAGGGTAAACAAAAAATGCTAGATAATCCGACAGTTACAGTCGATACGATGTCTTTCGATTTATATATTGTCCAGAAATTTGACGATCTAAATCGCAATTTTTTAATTTTTATTGAGGATTATGACGGATCACTCGCAGACATTTTACAAATACTCTGTATCAATCAATCCATTGTATATTACACTGTAACTGTCTGTAACTGTAACTGTCGGTGGGAGACGCTGAGGAGATAATGCGCAAATTTGAGGAGGGTTTATCGAATGATCATCCCCATTCTGGCCATTCACATCCTGCACTCGTTTGATTCCTCCCAGCTCTCCTTTCGATGGAATTCCTGGCAAAACCAATGCGCAGCGGCACGCCCGCGCCCCCTGGTGCGCCGCTCGCGAATCGACGAGGCACCGGCCCATCCGCAACTCCGACTCCCCACAGACCACTGCGGCAGCAGCCCCATTATGCGACGAACGGCACGGGCCATGTCTCAATCTACCGGTACACCCGTGCACACGTATACGTACGTAGGTACACACACGCGCGCGAATAAAGCCCCACATACTCAGTGAAGACGGGATAATCCGATTCGGACTGAGCCGGGGTGCGCCCAATCATGACGCGGTACACTAGAGTGTCGACAGTTAACGACTGGACGCATTATCAAGGTGTTTTTTCTTTTTCTTCTTCCAGTTCGGATTGCCCCGTCCGTGCGAACGGAGGAGTCTTGACGGAAACTCACGGCGGTGGTGAAAGACAGCCACAAGCTTCTAATTGTTTACTAATGTGTTGCGTTTTCACGCACTTGGCTAAGATGATACCGGTGGGTGCGACGAGCATTATATACAGGGCCGACACTTAAAATTTCTCTTAAAGAGCTTCCTTTCCTCCCCTGCCCATCCCCCGGCTCTTACCCACTCCTCTCTCTCTCTCTTCGACTTCCTTCCTAACTTCCGATCATATGATATAATGGAAAACGACAAGAAAGAAAAAAAATACAGATTGGTTGCTCGACTGTTCGTTCCTTGATGGCGAAACGGTGGCACGAGCGAGCATCGGCCTCAACAACCGTCGCCAAAGAAATGAAAAAGGCTAAACTCTCAGTATTGTTCGACAGCGAGAGATAAACACGAGCAGATCGGGTCCAATGTTCTCCATAACAATGCAATTTTTAGAATTCTATTGCTTCTTCTGGACAGCCTCTGATGCAACTCGAGAATACGCGATAAACCCGGAAATCCGTAGGGAAACCAGCGCAATCGATCCATATGGTGGAAGGGGTGAGGATTGGTCTCTCATATGTCAAGCTTTTAACAAGAATTGTGCTGGTCAATCACAAACAATAGAATCTAGTCTCTGGTGCAGCATTTTATGCCTATAGGGGGATCTCATCGCTAATGAATATTATAATGCGCCCCCCCCCCCAGAGATCCAACCTTACACCTCCTTGGGTCAGAGCATTTCGTGCCAAATTGTCGTTCCAGCGTTTCCAGTTCTCCACTGATGATTTCAGCCAAACTCTAACGCATTTGAAATTCGAACGCGGACCTATACAGTACTCTATGTCTTTTTTTCTTCCGTTCAGAGAAGAGAGCACTTTATATTGGAAGAACATCTCTCTCTCGACTGGCACATTCGAAAAAGACGCCGAAAAGTTGTTTTTCTTGGCAACGAAATAAGTGTAATTATCAGCGAACGAGGCGCGCAAAAGAAGCGAAAAAAAAACGCCCCCGAAAATCGATCGAGACGCTCTCCTTCTGCACATAGGCAGTCGTACAAAAAAATATGGAAGACGTTAGAATTAAATAAAATTGTTTTTTAAGCGCCATAGTCGCGCGTTCCTTCACAGCGGAAGAAAAATAGAACAGGGCAACAAATTGAATTCGCGATCTTCAATGCTAAAACATAAAAAGGTTGGCTCATCACACATGCAGAAATATGACGAAGATAAGAAAAGTGGAGTCCCACTACTGACAAATGAGACTTTAATATTTTCCCCGATTTCATTAAATGTTACGAAACTGTCTCTATAGAACTCTAATTGCCAAATTTTAGAAATTATAGAAAAAATTTGGGGCAAAGCTTAAGATACCAATTTTTAACAAAGTCCAGATGTGACGGAAGAAAACAACTTTGAAAAATGCGTAATTGTTCATCAGATTTGGTTAGTTAGGACATTTAAAAATAACTGCGGGTACACCTAATTGTAACTGTACTCATTTCCAGGAACGCCACCAGAGGGCATCAACAACTGCCATAAACATAGCACGTCTGAATCACCATAGAATAATAGTTCCCATCACTGTAGTGCCCTCTGCCGACGTCGTTACTCGTGGTGAGCGCGGTGGCCCAGCGCGAAAATCCCAGTAACCACAGCAACTGCTAATTTAGCGAAAATGAAGAAATGGAAGGTCAATTTCTGTGGTCGACCCACGAGCCGAAGTGTTCCGCCTAGGAAGGTGGGGAACGGGAGGGCTAGACACTAGTTAGACAAATACCCACATAATAAATCCGTCTTCCGCGAATAGACAAGGGACCATTATATATGCATATATATATACAAGTATAGGCGGACGTGCCGAATAGGCGACGACCTACTTAGTCTATTGGCCGCATTAATTACGCTTGGCCAAACACCTCCGAATGTACAAGTGATTGTGTGAAAGCAATTCGAATTCGGGCATTAGGCGCCGCTGCAAAATTACAGACGTATGGATTTTTCAACACGAACCAATATGTAAAATATGCAGGCCTACTGCAGTTACTCGGCAGTATTGCGGCGAAAAATCCATATCCACAAATATTTCCCGTAGGTATAATGTTAGTATTCCCCGTAACCCCTTGTCATTTCCTAAGTGGTCGTCGTGTGTCAATGTGGGCTTTTCGTATGTTCATGCGTGTGCTCTCTGGAAGTAAATAGCGCCCAAATAAGATCGCAAGTATGCAAAAGGGGCGAAAGAGGAAGCGGATATTAAAAGGAGCTTGAAACATCTTCACAAACGACTTTCAGCCGTGTCTCAATGCGAATATGGGCTAATGACTGAAGCACTGCATATACAAGTATGTATTAATTGAAAAAAGTGCACATTGAAGTGTTGAAGTGCATATAATTGGCGCTGCATTGCTAAAAGATTAGATAATATCTCTCATCACAGGCACATCTCATTTGATTACCAATTAAACAATAAAAAAGATACAACATTTACAATATGCTATCGGCCGACTGGTGCACATATACCACGATCATTAATTTTTGTTAACATAAATTTTTTGATTATTTCTGTTTTCCACCAAGAAAAGCAAAACTACTCGTGCATGCAATAATTGATGAGAAAATCTCTCTATATTTTTACATTTGAATTAATTTTTTGGAATCTACGAATAAAAAATAACGCCATACAACACAGTGACAGAACAAACGGGAATGTAGCTAGGGAAAAATGAATTTCACAACGCCCTGAAATCCGGCTCCTAGTTATACATCTTTCGGACAAATCCAAATCCAGGAAAGTCCTGGAACTTAGGTGAATTATCATGAGACACATTTGGCCTCACAATACAATTGACAAATTTACCACGAATGTGTCTGCAAGTCTATCTCAAGTGTTAGCAATGCCATGGCGTGAAACAGTTGAGGCCCAGCACATGTTAAGCGCATACAGAGTATAACGTAAGACTACGGAGAACTGCACACGTAAATAATGTTTAAAGCATGAATTATTTCAAGCCCCACTGTGGATCAGTATGACTTTTATGCGCAATGGGTAAACAGACGATTTAATGTACTGGGAACGCTTGACATAAATGGAAATTGTAAATCGACCTGCTAAAAAAATACACGCACCGGGAAACCAGTTACCTCATTAATTGTAATCATAGCCACTTAATAAACTATTTTATGAATTGTTGGAACAGAGCTCGATTTCAATCGAATTACATGAAATATTGTAAGTCAATCTGTATTGCGAGTACTACAGAGTAAAACCGGTCGACAATTTTACCGAATCGCTGCAAGTGGGAAAAGTGCTTATCGCCCGATGTTCTCTTACCCTCGAATTGGCTAACACGTAACACGTTATAAGTAACAAATATCAAGAGTCGTACGAAATCTAATAATGGTCGAGGCTGTATCACACCTTACAGGCGCGATTTTCACATGCGTCTAGAAATTTGCGAGGTCTCGGGAGGAAATATGCTAACGGCGCGCACAGAGCTTTGGTGAAGCAGACGTCTAGGATTTGAAGAAAAGTAGCTCTTGCCTCTTGCTCGGTTCCACGAACAAAGTGATTTGGACCAGCAAAAACTCATAACATGTCTGGCCAACGGTGGAGAAGAAGTTGCCACCGGTGCGAATACAGAGTACTTCTACGTGATCCATTTGTATTGGGTTGCAGGCATCAGATCACATTTAGAGGCTCACATTTAATGTTTTGACATGGACAAACGTGACGCATTAAAATATGCACAGTGGCAAAAAACCAATATCAAAACAGTATTTAAAAATAAAACTCAATATTTTCAATTCGTAGCCCATGTTGGTCGCCATCTCTATTGCGGTAAAGTCCACAGGGTTTGATACCCGGCACATTTATTCGACCCCTGGGGTAATGTCTCTCGAATGGAGGTGACAAAGCTCCGAGTACGAGCACATGATATCCGGTCAGTATTTCTTTAATTTCAGTTGAAAGATAAAATGAAAGAGGATCTAGAATAAGAAGCATGAACATCTAGCCATTGATTCAGCATAATTCATGATCACACAATATCGAAACAATGATGTGCGTTCTCTATCCAATATTTAAACATGGATGCAACAAAAATGTTTATAAATTTATTCACTCGCACAGACCTTCTAGCCGAGCGCGCCGATTACTGAGAAAGGTTTCGCTTAAAATAGAATAAAGCTGGTGGTGGTACCTTGCCAACGATCTCTCTTCGCGGTAGAATTAAAATATTACAATCTCATTTTTTGGAGATAAACACAGCGCGGCGGAAAAAGGCAAAATCATAAACAAGAAATGATAAAATAAAATTCTGTTACATCCGGAAAGGCACAGATAGGTTTATACACAGGAAAAGAAAAACGTAAGCGAGCATAAAATAACTGCATTCATATTATTTCAACAGGAAAAGGGGTAGGGGGAGACGACCAATAGGGGGCCAGATGCAGGTCGGAGCGCCAAATTCGAAGTAAGCAGGAAATTTAACCTACTCAACACTAACGAATGGGGTCACCGATACATCATCGTAGCTAAGCAAGCAAACCCGAATGGAGCGGGTCAGAAGGTGAACAATAGAAGCCACCCCACATGTACAGAGTTTAATAAGAACCGCATACTTTAGAATCTCTGCGGTTTCATGGAAGAGAAGCCTACCTGAAATAATACTGCGCGAAAAGAGAATATTTCAATCTTTATCATTAAAATTAATTAAATGTAATGCAGTTAAAGACTGAGAAATTATTTTAAAAAAATTCAGTATCGCCAGAAGCAGGATTTTTATGTGCCAGAACTTACCAAAATAACTTGGAAATTAAATAAATTATAAATGAAGCTTGATAAATTATTGAGAAGTTATGGACAAATAACTGAAACACCAGAAGCAGGGGGTCCAACCCAACAAATCGAACCCTGCCTAATGCTCTAATTACAAAAAACCTACATGTACAGTTGTACGATTTTATTTTTTGCATAATGATAAAAATATTGCATTTTACAAACCTTTATTCAAAATGTTTCGTATTCGAAGATAAATATGATGGAAAGGAGGAAATAGTATTGTTGCCAATTCACAACAAAACATTATTTATTGTAATTTTCGAAACAAATCGTTCATGAGAAGCCCTCCGGCTAAGTCCAGTAATAATATACTCGTGTACACCTAGATTCAAATAGCGTACTGTGTGCACAGTCACCACCGATGTGCGAGTATTTAATAAAAGCGAATAGAAAAACGGGTCCATTGCCCTCAAATGTCTCAGCAACCACCCCCGACGCAACAGAAGGAGCGTTGGTACAGCGGACGATATAGGCACGTAAAATCGGTGGCCAGCAGGTGGCGCTGGTGCGCTCGCCGCTACGTCCGACAGATCCGTTCCCGCCTCTCCTTCCGCCCACGCCAACATACACATCCCGACTGGCGCCGGGAACAATAGAAGATTATCGATCGACTTTTCGTCCGCCATCTATATACAGGAAACAAAAAGTCACACGACGACAGCTCTCCGCACCCTCTGGCGAGCGGTGTCGCAACTACCGAAATATATATACTGGGCGCGTGCGCCGTTCATAAATTGAGAGAGAGAGAGAGCAAGTCCATAATCCATTGGCTTTCCGCCGGCTACCCAAGATCATTTCCCAAAGAGGTGAACGAAGGTAGAAGGGAGCACTACATGATGGCGTCACCAATGGTCGCCTTTCATTGAGACGTTTTTTCATCAGTAGGCAAGTCAGAATGTACTGTTCACACCTATCCAGAGACGGGCGATTAATCCGCGAACTTAATTTTTTAATCGATCAATCCATTGTTCGAAATGGACTAACATGCTAATACTTCAAACAAGAGAGCTCGATTAGTTCCAGAATATTAGTTGATGGTTCGGTGACTTAATGAATTTCAGTGGTCGTGCTGGTTATTTCATTTCGAAAATACAGCTGTCTGATTTAAATATGAGCATTTTTTAAACAGCAGTTCAACGCTCAAGGATACTTTTGATTGCCACAACGATATCAATGAATCGCGCCAATGTAGAAACTCCGGTTGCGCTACGTGGTAGCCGTACGGGTGCAGTTGCTAGCAAAGCGCAGTGACACGGCAGCGACGACAGCGCCACTCGCGACAGCGTCGACACCAACCACCACGCGAGCGTTGTCGTGACGACGGACGGTCCCAACGTGCGTGCCACAGGGATAGACACGCCAAGACGAAAACCAATCAGCCCCCTCCCCCCACTCTCAGAGATGCACGACGCGTGTTTATTTTACTACAAACGCAAAAGTTGCGAAGCTATTGCTACTGCTCCCGCCCCCGCCTCCGCCCCCGCCGCCGCTGCCGTACGAAAAACCGCAACGACACGCAATCGAGTAATAATCTCGCGTTCATTCACTTAGCCGTGTTGCCAGATACGAGGGAATTTTACTATTCTACACGCATGTTATCCACGCAGGGATACGATCGGCGGAAAAAAAACTCATTGAAACTAGGCGCTGGTCGAAAATGCTGGCCAACTATTTGAAACGACAGCACCGGAAATAACTTAGGACAATTTTTTGTTCAATGGATAAATGTCATTTTGTTTTGATCAAACGCATGTATTTAACATCTCCAGCGTGGTCATCTGAAATCTTTCCTCGCGCGTGTTCTTCAGCTCCAAACAAAAATGTCATTTTCATGGAGCAAAACGGGAAAATGAGCCTAGTGTAAACAGGGCTTTCCACTCATCGGGATATCAAGACGAGACAGTGACTATCTAGGTTCCTCACAACAAATGAAGCTACTTAAGCACACCAATTGTCAATCATCCGTTAAAAAAATACCATGCTTAAATACCTTACACTGCTATATCTATCTAGCTTTCAACGTTTTGCTTTTTCGGCAAAATGGTCATTAAATACCTTAGCCAGGCTTTAGTCAAGACTATTCAATAAGATCGATACAACACCGAAATTTCCGTCGAGTCCTTTTTAAGTCATTACCGAAAATAAAATAACTTATAACTGGGCAGATCTTTGCTAAACGCTACGCGCGATGACCAGATATAACTTCAAAAACTATTAATAACAAACAAAAAACCTAAAAACAAATATTTTTATCATTTTCAGACAGGGCGGGGGAGATTGGCACATACCCGGATCTAGGTCGAAAACTGAATTAAAAGTGGTCAGAGTATGCGCGTTCAGTCACAAAGCCCCACGTCACCTCCACTCTGGAGAAAAAAACCCGGGCACCACCCCCAATTCGACGGAACACCTCCCCCTCTCACTTTAATCATTATAACCGACACAACATTTACATGGACGTCCATCTAGTGCGCTAATGGATGAGGTACCGTCGAACCGCTCCCCCACCACCACCATCCTGTTCCAGTGCCACTACCACCAACAACCTCTACCACCTTCGCTCCAACACTCCCCGAACGCACTAATGGCACCTAATGACCAATATATGAAGAGGTGGGAATAATTGAGGGCGGAGGGCGGGGGCGAGCGTTCTGGCCCGTTGCACCGCTCGGGCGCGCATAACCGGCGATTTACGCTATACACACCCGTCTCCACTCACTTAGCCAAATAGAGAATGATTATTCAACAGCTCACATAATAATTAGCAAAACCTAATGCATCACGAATAATTGCAAAAAAAATAATAATAATACAGAAATAATGCCCGGACAAACAGTTAAGTCAAAAGCGATCAAGCAGCAGCAAACAATATTTTTAGAATGTTCCAAATCTAAATTACACAAAAAGACACAGCATAAAAAGTATTGGTACACATGTGGGGGTCATCGTTTGTGTTCTGCAATGCCAATTCAAAAGCTCCCCCTGATGCTGTACCGCAATACAAGTGACTACTATTGCGATACAAAGTTCAGCGCCGCGCATTTTTCGCTCGCGGTCAGGAAATAGAAAATTTTTCAATAAGAATGTGGGTAGTGCCGGAAGAAATAAGACGATCGTCATAGTTGTATCGTCAGTTCCCCACGTATTTCTATATTAGTTAATTGATTTTTGAAATGTTAGTTTACTATTATTATATTAGAAGAGTTATCGCCAACTCTTGTTCGTATGTATTTTTTCGTCCGACCTGTCACGGGCACAACCCGGCAACATATTGTACTTCAGACCCAGCAACATATTGTACTTGTGCAATTGTACTGTAACAGTCAGCCATCACTCCTCCCCAACCGCAGCAGCTCTCTTTGCCTGACGCAATCGGTCAATAGACGCTTGCCATATATTGTTTTTGCTGATGAGCTTTTTCCTGCCTCGGCAATGGACATATTGGCATCTCACCTAATCACTTAATGGCGCTGATATTATTCACCTTTTCAGATTTATTTTAATCCAAGTTTTGACTTTCGGTATGACATTGCCATATTTTCTTTTTACGAATTTCAGTCATTTGAAATGATAAAAATACTTCCAGAATTCTAAAAACGAAATGAGACCGAAATGAGTCTAAAATTTTAACCCTGGCGACATGAAAGCATCACCAGCGACATACATGTACGTGCACAGCATTGCGCTACAAACTGAGGTGCAAGCAGTCAATACGTTGCCACGCCACCTCCACGCATAGAACTCTGCCTGAGCGCACGCGCTCGGGCGCAGCAACATCAGCTATATAAAGTCGTTTGATAATAATAATTGATCAATTGGTTTTCACTCCATATCCGGCGCTGAAATGAAGCACTCCACCACTGTAGCGAGGATTATCTTATCAGCGGAGGCCTAAATGCATTCGATAAGCGCAGACGGCAAGGCGGGGGTTGCTCGGCAGCGGGGGTTTCTATAAAGAGAGGCGACGCTCTGGGCAAATTATAAAATTTGATCCGCCCATCACTCACAAAATCATACTCGTATGAATTTACATTCAATTCAATTGGTAACAAAATATTTCGATAAAAACGTTTTAAACATTCACCACACATACGAGTATTTGCGTACGTCAAATGGCATAATTGTGTTGTTCTGGATTGAACAGCTTTATCAGCTTATTATGTAAATGAAATTTTTTAATAGACTGTACATGCGTGGTAAATAATGACTGTTCGGTACATGATTGGTGGTAATAGTACGTTGTCTGGATTCAGCTAGAAGTATGATTGGTGATGAACAAAAATGATGACAAACAATCTCTCTATCATCACTGGAATCAGCTTGTTGACAATTCATAACACATTTCAACGAAATTTAAAAATAGACATTTTACATTCATTATCATAGTGCTATAATTAGAGGGTCCCGTGCCTGTTCCCCGGGCAGCTGCCCACAACACGGTCAAAATGGTGGTGAGGAGGACGATAGAGGTGGGGTCTGAAGCTGGAGTGATAAAGAAAATGGGAGAGGGGGATGCTATATAGCTGATTGAACAATAAAAAAGCTCAACCAGGAACAAAAACACATTCACAAGTGCATACAAACGTATACACGCCCACTGTTTGTTGTCAAGAAAAATACACTAAACAATCCATAATTTTTTTTAGAGGAAGAGCCGATTCCGAGAGCCCGTTAAGTCGTTACGCACCAGATCTTTAGTGTCAGTAATGTCCTTGTTTTTCGTGCACCAATAAAATGATCTTCGCAACAACGACTCTCAAATTATTTAATTGGTCTGAAATTTATTCACGAAAAAATAAATACAGCGGGGTAAAATGCGCTACGTATACGACAAATTGAAGAGATAACGGCAAAAATAAATGAAAAAAACTAAGCCTTACGAATTCTTATACCGCAAGTTAAATAGTATGAGCTTTTCCTTTGGCTGCGACTTGACATTTAATATTCTCACATAATCAATTTTATTTTTAGAAATTGTCAGTTTAATCAGCACGTAACAGATCCATGGTGTCGGGGAAATGGAAATATGTGTCCTAGGTAGAGTGTAAGGACAACAAAGTTGCATGTACAACTATATTATCAGACGAGGGAAGATTTTTAGCAATTTGTGACAAATTATATTTATTCAAAATTATTCAAAAGCATTTATTACAAAAAAGCTACCATTGACGATCGGTTTGATATTCCAAAATGACACACGAGAGATAAACTGAGTCTCGTCTACAAGGGTGCGATGTTCACGGCTGTTTTTGTTTTACAGCTGCCTGGTGTATTAGACCGACTCGAGCATTAAGCTAATTGAGGGATGGTGAGGGGGGGGGCGTGGATAGACGATACGCGCACACGGCACGTCGGCACCCGGTTTTTCCCAAGGTAATAAATAGACTCCCCCAACACAAGCAGCACACATAAATGTTTTGTTTGCCGAAGCCGTTTTTATACGGCAAAAATGGCGACGCGGCGCCGCGCTCCCGCACGCCACGACAAACGAGGTTGTAAGGTTAGAGCGCCAATGGTAGAATCCCATCATATAATATTTCCGAACAGATGCCACTCGAATAGTCAAGGCGATCTGAATTTTGGAATATAACGTAGATCACAGATCACCAGACGCTCGCCGTGTATTGGGCAGAGAAACTGGCAAGAAAGGAAGGGTGGTCCAGATAAAGGCCCACCGCGGAAGCGTCGAGGGAACACGGTATCTACTCCTTGCCCCCCCCCTTCCATCTTGTCTGAGCAGCACGCAACACCCCGCTCTCGCTCCAACGGGTAATAAATAAATAAATCACGCTCGCGCAATGATGCAGCCAAGTCGGGAGATTTAGGGATTTTTCCTCCCCATCATTCGCACCACCCTCTCTTGAACGTGTAGGCCAATAAGCTCTCGTTCGCGGTGCAGTAATTTCGTCACTTGCGAGAGTTGAACGCTTCGAGCGTGTTAAAGGACCGGCAGGTTTTTTTTTTCTACTTCTCCACTCCATAGACTATAGCGCGAATTTATCCTCTGGAGCCCCTCAGACGTCCAGGATATTAACCAGTTTCCTACAAAAAAAGTCTTATTTGAGTATTTCTATTAGGAAAGAAACCATTTTATGTAGCTGAATGAGTTTGTCTTACCCACAATGCAATACATTTAGCAATTGAAAGTCTAAGGAACACGATTACTTTAAAATTTTACATCCGTTTTAATCGACCGCTGAGAAAAGCTGACCAGATTTGACGTCCGGTATTGAAAGTGGCCGCACAATCAGCCACGATTCTGTGCCACCAACAGACAAAAATATACACAGGGCAGCAAAATATTAATTACTAAACAAAAAAGAACGAAAAACGTACCCTCCATCCTCAGGTCTTCGGATGATGACCGCGAGCGCTTAAAGCCAATGTGTGGTGAATTAAATATTTACGAAATTGTGCCCGCCCCGTGAGACAATGCTCAAGTCGACGCCATCTCTTCTTAATGAGCGAATTGGGGACTGAGGAGGGAAACGAGGGCGAGGGATAGGCGAAACTAAATCAATGCAATCGGGTCACACCAAACAACTGGTGAATGAGACGACGCCCCCAACACATCCAACTCGCAGGTAATCGATTATAAATTTTTCAAAGCTGATCGACAATTGAAACACTCGTCGTTCAACCCACCCCCCCTCCGCTTAGATAGCGCAGACAGCTATTGTTTGGAAAATTTAACGATTACCTTGAATAAATAACGACCAACCCCTATAGTAAAATGTAGGGATGCCGGCGGCATTATTCTGTCTGGTCAAGGTCTCCAAGGATGGCTAGCAGAGAGGAATTTAAATCAGCAGAGGATTCCGCTTGGCTTATTTATTTCCATGACACCAAAATCGAGATAAAAAAAATTCGATTTTATAACAAACAGATTCTCCTTAATTAATATTTAATTTTACTCCTTAATTAATATTTAATTTTACTGTATTGTACTATAAATACTTTTAAAAAATTCAATATATATTTACTAAATTTCCACTCACACAATATGCCATTTGGGAATGCAAGAAATAAGTTAATTCTATAGATTTGGGAAGACGTCGATGGGGTTATAAAATGAAAAAGTCAGGAGATTGAAGGACACAATCTAAAGTCGACTTTAGATTGTGTCCTTCAATCTCCTGACTTTTTCATTTGAAGTTAATTCTTTTGAACCTCCAAAATTTAAAAAAATTTAAAAAATTATTAATGAATGATTGTAATAGAATGATTCCCCCGTGATGATACATGAATCGCCTATTGGTAATCGACGATTGAATTTCGTAGAACTTCGCCATGAAATTGTCCACGACAGGTCCACGACTACATGAACACCAGCAGTCAGTCGTTAGCAACCCCACTCCTCCTCCTCCCCCTTCCCGCCGCCAGATGTCACCACACAAACGCACGCGTGCAAACGGATCGAAGAAATCGGATCTCGGCTTGAAACGGTGACAGTTTTCCCCCATTTTCGCGGAGACCCAGCCGTTATTAATACAGTGAACAAGTCATGTCGCAGTAAATAGACATCATTTGTTCCCTCCCACTCACTTCTTGCCGCACACCTCGCCGCCACCACCACCGTCATCGCCACCGCCACCTTCATCGCCGCGCCTTCGTTTCACCTGTCACTTCGCTATTCGCGAGTCGCGCGACACCACAGACACTTACAGACCAACACAGAGTGGCAGGTCAGCGTCCTAGGATAACGTGGAAATCGGATACTAAAATATAGCAACTATATATACTCATTCATATACAAGCAATGTGAACACATATAGCTTGAAATGACCACCAAAATCTAGCACAAGGAAAATTGGAATTCCCAGTTTTCAAATTTGAGCGTGCTCTTTTTCAATCTTAACGGTCCTTTAAAATGTCTTAAATACTCGAGGAAAATAATTCTAATAAGCGAAATAAAATATTTCGACACTTAAGAACAACTTCCCGCAATGTGTTTCATTCTGATTTCATTCTGTTAATTTTGAAAAAAAACTCATTTGCCGGTGCCAATGAATCATGGTAAAAAAAGCGATTAAACTTTGAACAGTGATGATCTATGCGGGGTTCGGTAGTCAGAGGCAATATTGGTGCTCGCCAGAGGGCGCCCGGACGGAGTGCTCGCCATCGCGCGAACATTGACACGCCGCGCCCCCTCATTCTCGCCGGCCGTGTTCCTCGCTAATGGACAAGTGCGTGCGGTTTTTGCGGTCTGGCGTCGGCAGGCGGCGCGCGCGTCGTAGCGGCAGCGCCGTCGCGCCTTCTTAATTAGTTCTTAGTGTTCGACAATGTTGTTGACACGGCCGGCGAAGCTCAGAGTTTCTATACTTGCCAACGCGCTCATCCCTCTCTCCCCAATCTCATCCCCATCCCCTTCTTCCTTCAGACAAACGCGATGTTCTCTTGCACTCTGGCGCTTTCTTCTCCACTTCAGTCTTCCACCCCTCAACCGTCTCTCCCTCCCCATTCTCACACACCCTGGGGAACACGAGTCAGCGACGTGACGGGGATCATATTTCAACCCCGACAACACGCTTCAAATCTTTTCCTCACGATATACCCGCTGACAAACGTGGAAGAGTGTATCACAAAAATCGATTATCAGCAATCGATTAATGAAAGATTGGTTATTTAACGCGTGAGTGCCAAAGTTCCAGAATTGTTTGGACCAATCGAGATAAACACCAACAACAAAGTAACGTTACCAAAATCATCTTGATTAAATACAGTATGTATGAAGCTAGATAAAATTGAAAATAGATTTTTTTGGTCAATAATTATTATTTGAGAACCTTTTTCTGTTGCTTCCAATCAGTTTAAAATTGTAGCTGTTTAAAAATGGTTACAGTTTAAAAAGGCAGGTTATAAATTCCATAATGAATACTGCATTATAGGATTCATAACCAGCTAAACTTTGCTATCGATAAATTAAATGAACAACGATTTTGAGTCATAGTCTCGCCAGAATAGGTTGAGTTAACTGCACTTACATATTAAACTCAGATGTGGAAAGCGATAAAAAATACATAGATGCACAATTCCCCCAACCCTAAACAATTTACACCACCGACTCTTTCCCGTTCGTTTCGTAAAAATAAATTGGCTTCCAGCCACAGTCCCTGTGGTTGACCAAATTAGATTAAACAAAGTTCGCAGCTCGCCGAGCTTCATTACGGCTTTGGCAAAAGCTGCCCCTGAAATTTAATTGTGGCTGGCACGAGGGTAAAACAGGCAATGTATGCGTGTATTGCAGGAAAGACGCAGAGGCCTCAGCGAGCAGCAGATTGGCTTCGGGGACATGCATGTACATAATAATAACATCTAATAAGAGTGTTCACCATTTCCGATGTAATAAAATCATTCTTTTGAATACAAGAATTGAAAGTTCCATATTTTTTTAAAGCAAAATTCCGTTAGATTTGGGTCACATTTTGATTCTGGTAAGATAGTGTATCAACAAGGGTTTCGCAGGAAAGCACTATTACTCTCCTATAAAAAGGGTGCATAACTATGTCTCCGTGTTACAGCAGCTACTTCAAGTTACTCATGACATATTCTTAGAAATATGAATATATTTATTTTATCTAATTTTTAGCAAATCATTATTATCATAATCAATACAACCGGAAGAATACGGAGTAAAGCAAAAAATTGGCAGTTTTGCGAATTGAACATCCAGACAAGATATACTAAACACCCCATTGAAATATCACAGATATTTGTAGAGATTTCTAGAAATGTGTCTGGCTTGAAAAGTCAAAAAGAAATCAGTTTATTCAACATGTACTTTTATTATAATGTTTGCTAGGGAAGCTTAACAGCTTTGCCAGTCTAGAACCCTCCCCCATGATAATTTTGTCTTAATCTTGGTAGGGATCTTTGACATAAACCAGATCGGTATCAGGTATCGTACACGCATAAGATCTCAAGTTTTACTTCCATTCCGAAGAATTGCGCACGAAATATTTCGAAGGGCTCGGCTGTAAATTGAACCGGCGAGTGACTACAACCAAATACAATCAATAAGCAAAGGTGGACGCGTAGCTCAAAGGAACACTTGCTTTCTGCACAAACGATAGCGACGCCACCCCTGTTGCCTTGCGAATGAAGGAACCATCAGCACTAAACCAACCACCGAACGAGTCAGACGAGATTTTCTCCTGAAATTTTTATGCGTCCTGCATAATTTATACATCCTTCCAAGACAGACGAACGAAATTCTTCTAGACGAAGCTTAAACTATATGAAAATAAATAGCGAATTTTTTTCTCGGTACGTCGGGGGTAGTAAGGCTCTTTCTCCACCCCCATTTTGCGTCCCATGGCAGCATAATCACTCAGTTGAACCGTTGCTCCAACGGAACACGGCTAAAGTTTCGCAAGCGCTCGCTTGTCAGTCGGCGGCAGTAACAGCCCTGTCACGCCTCCATGCAGTTTAAAAGAGGCAAGGCAAGGGCAGAGAGGATGGATGGGTGCTGAAAAGAGGGAGAGGGGGGCAGTTGGATAACTTTTGCTTAATGGCCGATGGGTGAACGCCTCCCGACATGGTTGGAGAGAATGTTTCGACGGACGACTGTGAAAAAAAAGAGGTTGGAAGAAAAAAAAAAGGTTCGGAATTCTAAGACGCCGAGGCTCCCAGTTGAGAATGTTAAAACAGTGCACCTCTAAATACCATGGAGAATGTGCCATCGTTAAAACTCAGATTTCCATCTACACTCAAGTCATTCGAGATGTAGAGACAGGCAAAGAAATTTGTAAGCGTAGAAGGACGGAATGCGTTTAAAGAAACCACTGGAACAATCAGTCTAATGACGTCTGCCACCTGATAGAAAATGATTCCTCCAAAAATCCCGCATAATCGGTGATAAGGCTGAGACGATGGTCCAATTAAACAAAAACGATTACATCACTGCACACTCTGGGTGTAATTGATAATGAAGTTCTCTTATGAGGGTGGAGTGTTGAACGCTAAATTGCTCATGAAGCTAGTGGTTCAGATGCCGACTGAGAAACATCGTTCACATTTTCGTAGTAGAAAAAAGCGAGTCAAAAACGTTGACATGATTCGAGCAGTGACGTCAACCAAGGATCTGCGCGCGTTTATGAAATATGAGACAAAATGATGAGGCATGGCGTGAGTCGTGGGGTGGGATTGAGGGATATGCTTTGAGGTAAGAGATGAGCCCAGATAAGGGAGGGAGCTAAAGTAAAAGAGAAAAAAAAGCAGGTGCTCACAATATCAAACAAGCAACCCTTTGGTGTAAAGACATGAGCAGAGGGAAGGAGGCCGGAAGTTAGGGGATAAATGGGGCGGAGAAGACGAAAGGAGGGGGACTAGTGCGAGGTTGAACCCGGAAGCTTAGCTCGGCTAGCTCGCTGATGTGGCGCTTTGCTATCATCCTTTCTACAGGGTGATTCTTCCCCACAAGTAGTGGATACCACTAAAGATTTATGGTAGGCCAAATATGTATTAAATAATTATAATTTTCCGATATTATCGCTTACTGATAGCAACCTATTGCGATAGTTTAATGGCCCATTTTGCAAGTAAGCCGGAGATGTGATACCCAAAAAATACAACATCAAAGAGTTGTAATATCTACGTTGCGCGTTGTCGTGAAAAAATATGAAAGTATTAGTTGTTCTAAACAATTTACAAGTGCACAGCACAATGACTTTACCTTCATTCAATCAGTCAACGAAAAAGTATAAGTTCAATACCTTCAATTGAAGTTACTTCTGAATGAAAACCAACATTCTGATTTTGTTCGTGCAGAAATATTCTCTCAGGGCGCATTAAAAAAATGCTACAAATATATTCATGTTCTGCCAGTATCAATGAAATACGAGCACGTAGACTCTTCAGAGTTACAGTGAACATCTGCTGTGTCTAAATCGTGTATGGTCGGTGTCTAGGAAGCAGCTCAGGCGAAGTAACCGATACGAATCCCGACAATAATGAGCTCTGCGAATCCGTCCAGCGCGGCCGCAGCTCGCACATACACAAAAACGAGTAAATCGTCGCCCGCACATCCACTTACGATTGACCGCAAATCAGCAGACAACAATGAGCAGGGTGGGGGTGGACACCCTGTAGACATGCGCATGTGCATGTAGCTATAAACAGACAGATCAATTCTGGTGAATAGCGCCAGCATCGCCTCGGCGTCTTTATCCATAGACACAGAGGGGAACTCTGTGCTCTGGCTGGTGGATGAGCGTTAATTCTTTTCTCTTCACGTGCAGTATATTGCGTATGCGCGTTCGATTCGACATCCACCCCAACCCCCAAACTCCATCTTAACACCCCACCCCTTCAACATCCTCTATCCCCTCCCCAGGCCGACAGAGTCGCGACGCTGGCTTATCTCGCGAATGGCGAACGCTGGATTCACATAAAGCTATGGGACCTCTCCGCGTAAATCAAGCGTGTTCACGTCACAACTAGCGCCACCTTGTGCTTGTTTTCCCATGATCTCAAGGGGGCGCAACAACTAAGCATGATGTTCTCCACGAAGAACCACGAATGATGACGGATTACCGGATGACGCGTGCCGTCTTTGTGGTCCCTCGCCAAAAATTGCAATTTAAACACTGCCTGGTAGTGAAAACAAATCACAAATGACCGAACTAAGGTCAAAAATTTCCCGATTGAAAACAGCGATCGAACTGAACAGTGTCCTCAAAATAGACATTTGATTATCGTTTATTCGACAGACACCACTAAGACGATCACGAACACCGCCGGCTTTTCAAATTCCAATATCCAAAATTGGTCGCGACGTCTCTCCTGGTTTGACGAGCAGCGAAAGATATAAAAGAAGTTGTACTACTAGGTGGCGCCAGCGAGGTGATTTGCTTGGTACAACACTCCACCCTCTCTGCTTCGATTCAACGTCGAGCCGGGCAAAAGAATGGAAGCCGACAAAACCCGAACCGTGCAGCCGCGTGCTATCGGCCGATCACCATTCAAAAACAGCTTGTGTAAGGCGCGCGCGCTGGCGCAGGAAGTCGCTTTTGCTGGCAACAACAAAAAGCGAACTCCATCTCTCGTCTGCACTTCTCACCACCCGATCTTCGCAGTTCGCTACCACTCCTTCTAACAGGCGCGCCATAATACGTGTGCGTGTGTGTTTGTGCGTGTTGGGGGAGGGGGGAGATGATTGGGGGGTAGAAAGGAGGAGGAAAACAATTATCAGGGCGCTGCGCCGCGCATACTCCTTTTGCCGCATATCGGTGTCGGAAAAAGGAAACAAAATTATCGACTGGCGCTGCCAGGAAGTAGGCCACAGTCTGAGCGGCAGCGCGGCCGTGCTTGCGCAGCCAGAATGCGCATTGCCGAAAAATCCTAGTACAGGCGTACGCGTTCGCTCCCCGGCATCGTTCTGGTTTCGCGCGCTTCAGCTCGATTCGGGACACTAAGATGGCTTCTAATGCTGAAAATTCACAGATCGGACAACGATAAAAAAACTAACAATACAAACGAGACTAAACGCTTTGTGATAAGTCTCTGTTTCGAGAGCGACGTCAACGGTTTGAACAATTCAGCACAATATATACTCGTACAATTCGATCCGGATCAGTAAGATCTCAAACTATTTGCACGAATCTTTTAACCAAACTGAACAAACAAACATATTTGAATTGTCCTGTCAGCACTACAAGACATGCCCAACGTTGCCACGTACTCGTTTTTCTTGTACAATTTATAAGACATGCATGCCTGAACAGATTTTTTGCTCACTAAGATAAAGAGTTAGCCAAACTAGAGAAGGTGATGATGACTTTGAGACAACAACAAAATCGACAATCAGCAAAATGAAAGATATATTATCTTCGGACAGACACATCCTGAATACGGTCGAACTGGTACCATTCTATGATCTAACTTTATGCGTCCTTGGGTGTGACTATATGCTGTGGTGGTACTAGGCGATCGGCATTGGAACACGCGCGTACGGCCGGGGGTTTGGCATTTCGCCGGTGTCACCCCATCTAATGCGACGGGTCCTCTGGCATTTGTGAAGGCGCTTCCGACAACCGGGTATCGGCGATATGGCATTTAAGGACGGGCGCACGCCACTCTCGCAAACACCTGCCGTTTTAGCCATAGCACGATAAAAGTCCTCCTTACACACACCCTGCCCATTTCCATAGTCCCCTCTCGCCAAACAGCGATGTCATTCTTCAGCATTCATATTTTATTTTTATTTTCGACACGACATGGGGATATACGTGAACATGAAATAAGTGACGTCACGCTGCCCACTGCGACTTACACATAATCCCCTACCACATCAAAAAGCAGCAATCAAGAGCTATCGCACACGTGGCCGCACATTTCATAATTGCGGGCGCCATCTAAACGAGTATATTGATTGATAAGTAATCTACATCGTTATCGGCTAATCGCATGAGTGGTCTGGGACACCGCTTTACGTTAACTCTTAAACACCGTTTACAACAAATGATCGTGCAACTCCAACCACCCCCATTCCCCTTCTAAATCCCGAAAGCCTCTCAGCAGTCAGAGCGCGCTTTGTTCGACACTCAATTGCGGATTACCGCAACAACGCATTTGACACGGCTAACCCTATTTACCACACGACGGTATAATCTCGCTCAAATTTGGCATAAAATCCCGACCTTAACTCTGGCTCGAATAATTAAATTTCTGAAATTGGCGGTATTTACGGCTGATTCGAGAATTCTAATTGATGGCCGCCGGCGACGAGCCTCCAACCCAACCCGGCAAAACATAACTGCGCAAACATCCGTTCACAGATAGTCAAGACCCCCAGCCTTCGGTCGTCCAGCAACGTCAGCGAACACGCGCCAACAGCACGCACGCGTCTGACAGGTGACGAGGCCCAATCAACTGATGGCACTAATGGGGGGTCGGCCGCAACCTAACCAATTATAGTAAGCAAAACATCGCGTGTCAACACTCGACTTATGACGGCGGGGGTCTCAGAGACCGGAAGGGAGGAGTTGAGGTAGGAGGGGAGAGGGGAGCGTTAAAAAAAATGTCGATGTCTGAAGAAACTGTTTACATTTCCGGCACGACTTTTGTCACCGCCACGTCACCTGGCGGCGAGCCAAAAAAGCGAAACCATTAACTTGTTACCGATCCCTGTCGGTGAGTGGAGGGTGGCGTTGGGAGGTTGTAAGGGGAGGAGGTGTAGATGCGGGGGAGGGGGGAGGGGGAGGAGGAATTGGGCTGGCGAAAAGGAGCATTGCGTCTTTTTTGTTCCCCCAGAGGCCGACTCGTCTCTCGACAGGCGGCAAATTGATTTCCACTTTGCTCGGTGACGAACAAAATAGGTGCAGAACTGAGGGGAGACGAGGAGAAGGGGGAAATTGGGTGGGAGAGGGGAGGGGAGAGGACACTGGAGATAAAAGAACTCACACGTCCGCCTCTAAGACAACCGGGGATGAGTTACTGGCAACTGATGGTGCAAGAAAGGGAGACGCGAGTGATTTTTCCTCCTGATTGTAAGTGAGACAATCGCGTCGCTACCGTTCGACGCCAGGCACCACGTCACTAAGATTTGGTGATAAAAAAATTGGTTTTCCTGGCTAGAAAATGTGCAAATCATTGCCAAAAAATGTCTTTGGCGCATGCACAACTATAACCTTCATGCAACACCTCAGTAAACAAGTGTGTTAATAATGGAAAGCAGCGAGAGTGAATGCACGCGTCCATTAATAAGATTAGGACTAAAATGGGATGACGTATGGAGCTCGGTTTGTAGACTAAATAAAAACTCATTTACACTTAAAGAGTTATTTCTAGTTTTGTTCCAGGGAAATGTCATTTTGATTTGGTCAGACACATGCGTGAGTTTAAAATCTCTAGCGTGGTCATACAAAATCTTTCCTCTCATGTGCTCGTTACCCTAGTCACGAACCCTAGTCACGGTGTGACCTTGCTGAGCTTGCTTGAGAGATCTTAAGTGTCATTGAAATTTTGGAAAAGCGTGCTTTCGAGATCGCATGCGCTATCTTCAAATTCAGATCACGAGCCCGAATGCTCTTAAAAGTACAACGCAAATTATTGAGCACATTCGAAATCGTAAGCACAATTAAGTTTAATCAAGTTTATACCACCAGCTTCAAACAAATTCAAAATGGCGGCCTGGTACCGTTTACCGAGTAAAATATTTTTTCAGTACGGTGAAACAATGAAACAGGGCACATGGCCGAAGCGCACACAATAGCTGCTTTCACTGCTCGAATTCGCATTCTGGCGAGGAAATTGAAACTCTTTCTCGATAGACAAATGACTCCAATTCACCTAACAAGCGTACCATCCAAAAAGAACAAGAAGAAACGTTGGCAACCTCCAACTCGCGAACCGAACATTTCTAATAAATAACGCGCAGAGAAAGATTGAGTTAACCGATAGTCAGGCTCGTATTACTAATCTGTGGTGACGTCTCAACACCGGGATTTTTTGAAGCGTGAATACGTTCGCAGTGCTGCAGAGAGCACAGTCATGCAAAGTCGAAATCTAAATGTGCCTGGTGTACACATACACACACACACCAAGACGGTTGGCAATGAGATCGTATAAAACGACGATACACTGTAGCAGTCTGTTGCACTTTCAATTTCTTATTTTTGAAAGGTGTCAGAAGTGATGAACGTCACTCACGACGGTTTCTCCAGGAATTTGATTTCGTCGGGAAATGCCCATAGGCCGCCACATACACACAACACTATTTGAAACAATCTCTAACATAAAAGAAAGCATTTAGAAATTGGCAAGCCAACATACAAAGATTATGATACTCGTTTATCTTTAAGACTGAAATACTGAGATGGAATTGAGATCACCAATTGAGGAATTCAGTAAACCAAACAATGATACTATGAAATATAAGAAATATGGGAATGTATACGCTTGAGAGGGATGCATCGGTACGATAGAGTACGTTGTACTGAGCTTTTCAATGCAATTCTCGTCCTGCTCTAGTGCCATATGTTAAAAATTAATCAAATTTGGCAGTTCAAAACTTCTCCTTAAGTAAGTACTTAATTGCAACTCGTTCAAGGATGGATATATTAATATATATAATCGCACAGCTCGAGTGCTTCTTTATAAATAACGATAACATAAGAACAAAATTTGTTAAAATCTCTATTCTTGTATATAATAAACCGAATAAAGTTCCACAACAGTTAAGCGGATCTCCTAGCCCCTCATTATGCCTGCGTCTATGGTCTGCCACACGGTCTGGTGCCGTCTGCTACGTACGTTAAGTGACAAATCAATGGATTCGGTACGCCCGCATACAGGGCGTGTGCAATTATGATCCGCCTCTTCGGTCAAGAGAATCAGCTAATATACAAACTTATCTTCTTTCATCGCGGAACACTTCTCCGAATAATTAATCGACCTTCGCTACGGGGCGGCGTTCACGCTTTTAGCCTAGACGCGCGCGCCCACGACCTGTATCAATTTAACGGCGAGTGGAAAACGATTGTTGGAGCCCTACGCACCGTGAACATCTATAGTCAGATTATGTTTTGAAATAAGATGTTTATCAATTGTTTGCTCGCCTACGTAATTAATTATATTCGGAGAGCCCTACAGCTGCACACAACACGTGTGTGCCGACGAGCGTACTCACACACCGATCCACCGAAACTGCTTTCTCAGATGTACTTAGCTATTGGCCACTCATACTATCGCTAGAAGGCGTTGCCATTGTCAACCTAACTTTGTTCAAAGGTGATCGGTGTTTCGTTTTCAGAAATTGACGTGCCGTATCTTCAGATTTTTACCAATTTCACCTAGCAAAATTCATCCGAAATTCAATTCAGATATAATCAGAAATAAGCAAATAAATCTTTTTAAATCAATCTATTTAATCCGAAGTCAAACATGCGTTTTTTAAAGATACGACCTATTCAATACGTAAGTTTAAAAAAATGTTTTCTTCTTTTCAGCCTATTTAAGGGGTATGGCTGTGTCTGCCGGCACTGATTATTTCCGCCAACAATCGAGTGAGACACCAGGTGCGTATGATCGCCTCTTGTTATCTGTGCAACTGTTCGATTCGATTCCCCTTCTCTTATGATGCACATCATATAATTTTCAACAATTACAAGAAAAAATTGAAAACACTTGGCCAGCTATTTGAAGAAAAAACTAAGGAAACAATCACAAAAATTCTAACCACGGGGAACAAAATATATCGAAAGACATGCCTGTGTCTAGCTGACATAAATAAATGTGAAGAAAACATTACTAAACTTATCAACGAAATACTCTATATAACAAGAAATTTGAAAGAATCACACTAAAGTCCTCGAGCCTGACTTGAATCGTGACACTGATGGAGCATGCTCATGCCAGCCCGCCATGACGGCGTAATTCCATGTCCCATTGAAACATCAATCGTTTTGTATGTGCTACTGTATACATGTATACATATACTCCGAGTATATATATAAAAGAGAAGTAACGATGAACAAGAGAACGCCATCTACACACTTCGACCAATGAGAAGGCCTCTTCGTTCACGTTAATGTCATGGCAACCGAGAACCCCATTGGAAACGAGTTCTGATCCATTCACGACGCGGCAGAGTACGCCAACAAGAACCGAGTTTGGTCAAGCCATGCCTATAATATGATAAAGAATATCACAACACCTCGACCTCGTCGTTTGGAAGAGAGCTGGTCGGACGACATACTCGTATGACGTTGGACTAATCACTAAACCGTATCCCCGGCAAAACGCAAATGATCGGACAAATCTCTGGTCATGGACAGAATTCAATGTCAACTAGTGATGCCCATGTTGGGATCCGACAGTTTAGGAAATGATACAAATAGCAGAGTCGTATTGACACCTTAAATCCATACAGAGTTTACTAGATAGCTCTATTACCAGTGATATCATTTTTAGACTTACGTTTCAATTCTGCTTTTCAGATGTGTGATTGATTGTTACTTTTTAATAGAAATGCTCGTATCAGGAAAATGAAATTGGATGAAATCTACGCGAAAATAAAAATAGCCGTTGTACCAGTGCGAACCCTTGCACACAACAAGCCTTTCGATGCCATATGAACCATGAAATTTGGATTTCCGTTCAATACAATAATCTGGCATGAGCAGGTGTACGAACAGGTGTGGCTATTTTGAACCCACTTTTTCTTATTATGGACGTGAACGAAACGAAACGAAACTGAAGAACTTTTTTTTTGTAAATTAATAAATGTCTTCCCAGGTCTTGAAGGAAAAGACGCGCGAGTCGGCGCTGCCAGCAAATCACGACGTTTTAGGAGCTAGATCCGAGCCGTACTCGGAACTCGGAACTAAATATAGTCGTTGGACCGGTGTCCCGGGTTGACTTGCCGAGGAGCGGCGTCGGGCGAGCGCTAATTCGTGCGCGTCAAATGTCTGAGCGTCCCTCCAGAAAATGCACCAGCGTGCTCGCAAGCCCAAGCCAAGTCAGTCGATATGTTAATTATGCAGTAGGTGCGGTTATTAGGCGTATTGCGTACATGTACTGGGGGAGGGAGGGTCCGCACACGCGCCGTTGTCAAGGCCCCCGTGCGCTCGTCCTCGCCGCCGTCGTAATTGCCACCGCGGCGCGGCGACGGTGTCGGCGACGGATCAACCTCAGCCCGGCTTTTAATTCTTAATAAACTAGCTTTTGCGGCTCGCACAAGTCAAAAAGGACCAATCTCTCACTCGGTATCTACCCATGCACTCTCTGTACGAGGCGAGTGAGTATAGCTGCGGGCCTACACGTATACACCGCAGCGGTGCGCTAATTGTGGCGAGCACTCGCGCGCACGCCCATCCAATCTTTCGGAATGAAATTTCGGTGCCGGATGGACGGCCGGCTGTCACGATGTGTCTACTACGAAGAGGTCGTCAAACTTCTCCGAGAGGATAAAAAATAGCTAAAGCGAGACGGCGATTTCAGACGATTGTCGGGAACACTGCGGGGGAGTTAATAATGTCTATAGGTTCCTGCGTCCGCTGCTGATGACATTTCAAATTAACTTTTGAGTGTGACGGTAGTACGAAGAGAGTATCCCGGCCGTAATGTATGAAAATATGTCGCAGAATTCGATTTTGATCCGAACAGAATGGGCAGAAAGCATTACGTGCCGAAATTCGTGAAGAATAAATCCACACATTGCTTTGAGCAAGAACAACCATATTCGTCAAAATAAACGCAGCATTTTCTAGCTCATGGTTCCTCAGGGATCAGTGAAATAAAGAAAAAGAAAGTGTGGAAACCACTGCAGTACAGCGCAACGTCAATGGAGTCACGCGTCATGCAGGATGACCCGACATAACCCCCTAAGACAAGACTGCTAATCTAGTTGTAGAGGGCTGAAAGGGGCCGAAATAGCGTTCAGAAAAATACGCACTTTTATGATAGATACGAGGGCATTGAAATGAAAGTGATGCCGATTAAGAATACAGACCTACTTACTGATGATACTAATTTCTGAATGATTTTTGGAATTTATCTAGCACTGAAATTTTTTCAAAAATAGGGTAATAATAGGGTATTTGTTAATGAGGTGCACCAGCGAATTAGCCCTAAACCCCTCCCCCCAGGAGGCGACCCGGTAATTTTGCCTAGCCCAGGCTTAGTATAAGCTACCTAGGTAGGCATCTTTAACGTGTACCAGAAATCGTACAGACTCGGGTCCCACGGGTTCACTTGGATATAAAGCTAAAATAAAAATGTCATTGTACGTAAAATTGAATATGCTTAATGTGGCAATATCCTGAAAGATCAATGCGGCAAAACGAAAGGGATCAACACACTAGCACCAGTCACCACAATCAATAAGACGTCGAGAAAAGTTGCATACTTCTAAATAAGATGCCCTTATAAACAATTCCTATCGGAAAACAGAGCTGTTGCCGTTCCACCGTACATTTCTCCTGTCGCGATTTTTGATGTTGACCACTATGATACCTTTCTAAGCGGACTGGGTAGAAATGGCAATATGATGACACTCAAATCCAGAAATTGGCCGAAATTGGATATTCATAATTAAATCACTTTTTAATTTAGAGGCCTTGTTGGCACGCTATTTTAGCACATAGCAGCAAGAATGCCGTTAGACATAAGCGCCTGAACCTCCATTCACATATATCTGTGCACTAGGAACATTTTCATGTTTAGCGTTATGGAAATGCCATTTTGTTTGGGCCAAACGAGCACACGCGTGGGGACATCACAAATGACCTGGAGATTTTAAACTCACATGACTAAAACATAATCACATTTCGATTAAGCAAATCGTGAAATATTCTCACGCGTAAATGATGCATGACTGTTCCATAAATGTTGCTCATTTGAATGGCTAAGCACAAGTAAAAATTGGAATTATCGACTTAAAACGGTTATCTGTAGACTTGAGAAAAATAAAGGAGTTTCACGAAATATGAGTGTAAAGTGCAACTGAAATCGGAATAACAGCCGATTCTCACTCTACTTACTTTCAAGTGTGATCCCTAAAACTAAAAACTGTCTTTTTTGTAGTGTGGCTGTGCAGCTATAAACACGGAGCGGCCGAAAACGATATACAAAAAATCGATTTCTGTGCATGCGAACAGCGTAAGACCACCGCAAGATGGTTTCTTCCGTTTAAAGCAGATGAACAGTGGGCCACGTAGCGGGAGATCCAAAAAAAAAAAAAAATGAAAAGTGGGTGAGTCGCAATCGGACAGGGCTAAATGACGTCACTGACACGGCACAGATTCGCACATCCGGTTTTTCGGTAACAAGCAAGTCTGTCTTCACTCTTCGGCAAACGGACAGCGTTCCACCCACATCACAAACCCCTCGCTCAAGCTCCACATATTTTTTCTCAACTTGTCCAAAACGCCATCTAAAACTTAACAATACGGCAGGAAACCCCATTATCTGTAAAAGCAAGTTTGCTGTTACACAAATAAAAAAATCGGAATATTATTTATGGATTCATAACACTGGCGTATTGGAAATCTACACTACAATGAGACTCGAAACGATTTTAAGCAGTATTCCGGAAGTCATCAAGTACAGACTGTAATAATGAATTTAACTGCCAATAGGTAATGAAACGCGTCTCGTAGAAGACGAATTAAGTTCATGAAACGTTTTAGCTAAATGAGAATAATGAATTGAAGAGTTTCGGATCGTCGTAAACCATCTTCTGTAGCAAAACAAGATTTGAATGAGGTGACATCAGAAGATTATTGTAGACGTGTTGGGATTAAAGGATGTAGGCTCCAGAGCAGTACTGGACGAAAAACTAAAGGAGTGGTGAACTCACATAAATATATTATTGTATAAATAACTTTTGCCACTCATTTTGTCTATCGTCCGGGAACCAATATCCGACCTATTTAACCATATATCGTTCTAAACATATCCTACATGCAGATGAGACAAAGAAATGCAGATGAGACACTGTGGATGCGTATAGGTGGCGCATGTGGCGCCTGGTCCTACCGTGCAGTCGGCGCAGGTCCACTTGATGGAGAAGCGCTGCTGGCAGTCGTAGCGCGTGAGGATCTGGTCGAACTCGCAGTAGACGCGCTGCGCCGTCTCGTCCATGTCCAGCAGGCGCTGTAACCGCGTCCGGCACTCGGCGGCATCGGCCCGCGCCACCTGCTGCATCCGCGTGGCCCCCAGCACCCGCTCCACCCGGTAGCGGTGACAGAAGCCAAGGCGCAGGCGCTGCAGCTTCCGCAGCCTCTCCTCGCCAGGTGGCACGCGGCACACGCGCTCCGGGCTGCCGCCATCCATCAGGTCCGAAAGGCACGGCGGGTGCGGGGCGGTGGGGTCGGCCCCGGCGGTGCAGTAGTGCGCCGGTGGCGGCCCCACGCGGCGAACGCACTGGCTGGCCCGCGCGATGGCGTTGAACGTGTAGTTGGCCAGGAAGTTGTCGGGTATCCAGGGGGGGCGCGGACTGCTCCCGCTGCCTGCGGACGCTTCCGGCGCCACCACCTCCGCCACGTCGGCCGCCGCGCTTAACCCCGACGCCATCCAGCAGCAGCAGCAGCAGGCGACGAGGAGCAGCAGAGGGCGCAGAGGATGCAGAGGGCGCGGCGGTCGTCCGCTGGTTGGGCGGGGGGTGGCAGGGCACGGGGCACGGCACGGGGGGCACGGCGGCGAGAGCGGTGACCGGGGCCCATCCTCCGGTGCCAATGTCATATTTCATTGGTGGCGGGTTGTGGGTGGGGCGGGTTGGTGGGCTAGGTGGGGGGCGGCGCTCTGCGGCGGGGCTCGGCCGGCATGGCGGGCTGCCCGCCACCGCCACGCCCGCTTCCGTTTCCGGAAGGCCCCTCGCGGCCCTCTCCGGTGGCGGCAGGGGCGCGAGATGGCTGGTCCGCGTGCGCGCCCGCACTCATGCTGCACGGGACATCAGTGGACGCCGGCGGCGGCGGCCATCTTGGCGGCCATGTTGTCGTCGCCGAGCGAGGACGAGAGGAGCCGCGCCGCGCATGCGCCCCGCACAATGGAAATTACCGCAGAATGGCGAGAGACAGAGAGAGAGAGAGACGCGGAGGAGGAGGAGGTGGAGGAGAGTAACGGGGTTGGGCTAGAGGAGAGAGAGCGGGAGGTGCGGGATATATAGAGGATGAGGAGGAGTAGGGGAAAGGGAGACGGCAACGGTGGCGGCGGCGGGTGGGTGCCGCGATTCTGCCCACCGCTCTCTGTCGTTTTTGCGCACCGAGAGAAATTTTCAGCGCGCACTCCCGAGATTTTATAATCCGGCGCGCGGGGGCACGACGACTGACGATCACGGCCGGTCGCGGCGTCTCCGGTTTTTATTTCCCCCCCGCCTGGGCTCGCGCGGGTTCGTCGGGGCCGAAGATGAGCGGCGACGCGAGATATCACACGGAGCCAGCAACGAGGAACACACACACGATCACTGGGCACAGAGAGTGCGGGGCCGAGAGCCTTTCCGCTCTGCCGCCACTGCCAAGCACTGCGGCTGGAGAGGGGGCGATCGGCGACGAGGAGCAGCGACGGATGGAGCGCTCTCGGGCGCCGGCGAGCGCTCGCCCGTGCGCCATCTTTGGAGAATGAGGAGGATAGAGATTGAAAGCGGCTGCTGGAGAGCTAGAGTGTGTGTGTGTGTGTGTGAGAGAGAGAGCTCTGGAGGAGCGCTGGTGTTGGTGGCGGGGGCGTCCGCAGCGCCCCCAACATCCGCCACCAGAAGCTGTTATCGGGGATTAATAGTGTGACTGCGAACGTCGATGGGTGACGAGGTGGCGGTGGCCTTCCGTAGATGACTTCTCAGTCGGGAGGAACGGCGGTGAGACGAGAGAACAAGAGGGCACCTGCCAAAGATAGGAAAAATAAGTACACGAATCATTAATGGAATCACTGTAATAGGATTTCCCATGTTCCAATTCCATGAACATATAATACAGGTTGATTACAAAAAAAAAGGTTACGACGCCCTACCCCAAATCGCACCCAACCACGTCGCATTTTGATGAACATCGATATTAGTGATCCCAAACAATCATGACCACAAACCACTTCTGCTCTCTCAAACGTAAGTTAGCTATGGTAAAATTGATGGCCCAAATCAGGAAACAGTATTAAAATCGAGCCTTGCTCAAAGCTAATGATTGGAGAATGTAAGCATTCAAACCAAACTAAGAAGTTTTAGTTTTTCACATACGCGAAGAAAGCTCTGCGCAGGACGCAATAGTTTTAAACGAAATCAACATTTATAAATACAGTCTTATATAAACTGACTTATTTAAAGAGAAAAAAATCATTGAATACAAAATTCTCTCGTTACAGAAACGGTTCAGTATAAGCGGAACTTCCTAATGTCCTAAAGGAACTTGGTGAGGTGGTGGGTTAGTCGCTAATTATCGCATCGAAAATAATTAACTCAAAACCAAACAATTATATCTATAAAAATATCGAGAGCATCAAATCAATGAACATGACAATATTTTCTTAGCCAAATTCAATTTAATGATGTATACAGTACAGGAAAAAATGGATTCTTTTTTCGTTGCGAGGGTATTCCAGAAAGCTATTCTGCCGAAATTATATTTCGCTTACGGGGGACGTGAGAGTGGAGGCCATGTGTGCGCTGGCACCTAGATCCGCACTTGGGATGAGACAACGTCAGGCCTTGTCTGGGGTCAGATTCGAGCCTCTCTTTCTGCTGATCCGCCTGATGTCTGTATGGCGATACGAACAGGCGCCAGAAAGCGAAGAGTGATCCGCTCGCATAGCCGAAATGCGCGCAGAGACAACGTCGAAACACTTTTCACAAAAATAATATCCAAACAGGAACATCGGCATTTTTAAAAGTTTGTTTATGTTTCGAGGGGGAAAAACGAAACCGCCGCGCGCTGGTGTGGATAGATGAAAGTATATACGACGCGCCTACATGTATACAAACTCCATCCGCACTCCTTCTCTACAGCAGAGGCATTGCCACACTCTCGAGACGATGCGAGACAAGATCTTGTCTCGTCTTTACTCGTCGAGTACGACAACACTGCCAGTGTCAAAAGTTGTTATATCCTACTTACATTGTCAAGCGTACTCAATCCATAAACGTTTGAGGAAGGTACGTTGAGTCATTGAACAAAATCGACAAGTCCGTCATACTATTGCTATGACAAGAAAGTACTTCGCGTTTTCGAATGATCATTCGCTCATCTCAAATGTGCTGGAGAGGGTGCGTTCATCTTTCGATACCATTCGGCAGTGCGATCTGCATTTCAGGAAAGCTCGTACGAAGACGAAGGTGCAATTGCTCCCAGACTCAATTACAATTGGAATTTCTCAAGTAAACTTCCACTTAAAAGTAAACCTCGGTAACTTCCAAAATTGGTTCATGCCAATAATATCAATTTCGAAAAATATGCTCTTCGTTGTAATAATTTCAATCAATTCACCAAACCCGAAACTTATTTAATGAGACAGTCAGATTCCCCGAGTGGAACAAAGCAACCCAAAAGCTGGCTTCAACGCAATGCCGCAGTGCTCGTCCTGTTTGCCGCGTTCAGGATGGACAGAAACGTTGCTGGATTTTGCCCATAGATGGCGCGGCGAAAGGCAGCCGGAAACCAGAGAATCGAGGTCGACCACATCAGTGGTTTTGAACTAGCGAACCACGCCGTATTCCCCCCATGAAAAAATAAATAAAGGCATCTGATAGTTTGAAAGAAAAAAAAGGATTGACATTAAGAAAACGCAGAAGAGCGTTGTGGTGCAATGAAAATAACCAAATATTTCTCGGGAACTTTCACATTCCCGCAACACGTTTAAAAATGAATCTAGAAATTTTAAGTCTCTTAGCGAAAAAATTGTTGGAATCGCTAAAATTCATTGCGTTTACGGTTGTGAGATTTAAGTAACATGAAAGCGTTATTCTATTTGTCAACAAAATTAGTATTTAAATGAGAGCTTTTTTTGTCGATTTCTTTCAAAAAATGTCGTAGGAAGATGTATCCGAAACAATCGACTGATGAGCTGAGCTTCGAGTTTTCAAAGTCAGGGTCTGGCAATCGAATCATAGTGGATGTGGATACGAATATGTGGTATATCGAAATGTGGATATCAATGTGGATACGAATAAAGGGATTGTTTCCCTGTTTCTGTAATGTGGCGACATCTGGCGATACTCAAGATTAACTAAACGAGAAGAGGAAGGCACAAAGCAAGGGATGGACAACATCCTCACCTTACAGAAAAAATAAAATACAACAAAATTAAATACATAACAAAAGGCATTCCACAGAATTCCTTGATGGAATAAACGAGTACCAATTTTCTTGGAATCCAAAGGGGACACACCGTAATTGGACTTCTTAACAGATCTAAGTAAATAACCGACTCGCTTCGGTGAGATATGGCTTCAATATCCCCTACCGAGAAACACACAAAGCTTCAGTGGCAGCGCCAAGAAAATCGATAAAGAATCGGTCGCGGAAGAGCAGTCAGATTAGAGAGCACTTAACGAAGGGGAAACTTCTAACTAAATTTGTGGCACAATTTTTCCAGGATTCGCTCATTTTAAAGAATACGCGTAAGTGAAATTACTTACAAAAATCTGAACCCACTTTCCCGTGCGATTAGATTTTTGTGTGCAATTTCACTAATTTCACAAAATTTAAAAACGCAAAGATAATAGTAAAAAATAAGAAACAAAAAGAAAAATTCTGATTTCACCGAATAAACTACTTCGAAAGATATTCAAATAACTGCACCGAGAATGACAAATAATTGGTTCATATATTTATTAACAATTACACCATCATTTAAATTGCAATCATTCAAGAAATCACAATTTATTTTTAAATGTCATCATTATCCGAATTGGATTAGAACAGTTAATTAGTTATCACCGTTAATCCACGTAGCATCAAGGGCTGCGTTTACATTTTGGATCCAGCCCAATAAAACTATACAAGTACTGGGATTGGGTAGTAAAATATATTTGATTAGCCGGAGCCATTGTCGACGACAACTAATCAGCGTTCAGCCGCCAACCCATCGTCATCCCCCATCCGCACATCCTAGAGCGCGCTCCAGGCGATGACTCAATTTCTGAACGAACTTCTAAAGACGACTACGACGACAGCCGCTAGGTGCGCTTGCTGTCCCGGTCGTCGCCTCTCCACGGACTCCTCCTCCTCCTCCAACTCCTCACTTTTCTCTTCTCGATCTCTGTTCGTACATCCACGCACCAACCGACCACTTCAGTCGGTGCCGATCGAGCGAAGCGTTTCCCCGGTCGCATCTTTCCTGTCTGCCGACCTCCGTGGAAAAGCAGTCAGGGGCCTGGACGACTTCAAAAAGCCACGGCGAGCTGAAGCATTTTCGCTCGCACGAGGGAACATCGCGGATAGAGAGCGTCGGCAGTGTGGCAAGGAGAGATGGAACTCCGAGTGTCCGTGGTCCTGTCCATCGTCAGCGGTAAGTCACCCTCAATTAACAATTACATTTGAGGATTACGTACACAGACGTGGCAGTGCATTATTAGGGTTCGCACTTTTGTTGATACAGGGTAAAAACGTGTCCAGTCTTCGATAACAATCTAAATAAATTATCGAAAGTCTGAGGAGAAAGTCTTCAATCGCTCAGTTAAAGTCGCGTCTTGTTTTCTTTCCCGTCCGCTTGTCACTTTTATTTGCCGCTATCTTAATTACGTACGGCATAATGCCGTTATTATGTTTTGATGTAATGAAATATTATGTGTAAACAGTGCATAAACTTTTCTAGTAGTTTCACTTTAGAAATATGCCGCATTGGCGAGAATTTGATCTTGATTGGAGTTCGATCAATTGATTGTAGACGACATGGATGACATTCAAACCGGCGCTTACTTTCTTGTAATTCGATACAAATTACTGCGGAAACATAAATTTGTGTCTAATGAGATTATCGTATTATTTCAAATCTTTCATTAATTGGACAAGATGTTATGTTAACCAAAATCGATTTCCATATTTCAAATTTAAATGTTTAAAATACACCCAATTTAATATATTTAAACAAATATATTTTTAATTAATTAAATTAAATATACTCATATTTTAAGCTTTAATTTGACCTTCCAGTTCAGTTATCCTGCGCAACGTTTCTATATTCGAACTGACAGTGGTCTAATTCGCAAGCGCGAGCAATTCTGTTTAATATGCTAAACAGCTCCGTTCAAATAATGTTGCACTTGTAGAAGAAATCGTCTGTGGCCACAGGCAAGCGCGCCTTCAATTTCTAGCATCCGACGATCAAAACATACTGTATAAGCTTGATGTACTACACGATACATCTGAACAACGGAAATTAAATGAGATTCTCAAATGAGACGCTAAGTGCCTTAAGAATGACGCTTCAAGTGGGGCGCTAATGGTACCGTGGCGTTCCATATCCGTCGATTAGGACGAGCGCCACGACCGACGAAACGCCCTCACCTGTACACTGGGTTATTGCATAGCTTTAACTAAGGATTCAATCGGTGCATGTTGCCAAAAATTTGCGTATTAAAAGAAATATAATTATCGTGCACGGAACAATATCTTCCGATAGACTATCTATCCTGTGACTGTGCCAATTATTTATCCTTTCACCGATATCCTCCTGAGATCCCGTGTACACATGCATAGATGTCCGGAAAATAAACATTAGCTTCGTGCATCTGTGGACATGTGATGCGGCGTCGGGCAAACGCAACAATTTTGACGGCATGCTCGTTCGCCGATTTGCAGGACTTCTAAGATTCGGCAATTTTCAAATCAATTTGTGAGATTAACAGCACTGCCCAAAGACAAATTTATTTCTGGATTGTTCATATCTTTTGGAGATTGTTATGCGGCTTAGTGGTTAGAGCACGATCGCGGGTTCAATTCCCGTCCGGAAATTTTTGGGGGAAAGAAATTCTTACATTACGGCATGCTCGTTCGCCGATTTGCAGGACTTCTAAGATTCGGCAATTTTCAAATCAATTTGTGAGATTAACAGCACTGCCCAAAGACAAATTTATTTCTGGATTGTTCATATCTTTTGGAGATTGTTATGCGGCTTAGTGGTTAGAGCACGATCGCGGGTTCAATTCCCGTCCGGAAATTTTTGGGGGAAAGAAATTCTTACACACGCCTTCCTTCCGAATAGAAGTGATGCTGTGAAACCCGTGCTGGACGGCATTACAGATACACGTTGAAGATTCCTAAGAAGGTCACCGGCCTAGGCTAGTCAATAATTACCATGTCGTCCCTGGATGGGGTTTAGGGCGGAAACGTTGGTGAACCTCCTTAGCACATCGCTAAAAAAATCTCGAAAAGAAAATCCATAAATTCGTGACTCATCAACCAATGTACCTTATATTCCGAAATTGGTCAATTTAGCTGAATTCTGTAATTAAATCCACAAAAATGAACACCCCTCCTCCCCCTCCGAAAACAATTGGTTAGAAACAGTGCTATTCATCCCCGCCACCCCCGCCGCAACCACCACCACCACCAATTGAGATGGAAATTGGGCTTTCAGAGGCGACAATGCAACGATATAATACTTCATATGAAAATGTATCTTTTACCGCGCGATCGAATATTTGCAGCGCTGTATTCGGATCACGTTAGGCCAATACGCGGTATAGGCTTAAGTAGCAGTATCACTGTCTGCGTGTGTCTCCCGCCCCCGCTACACTGGCAAAATGATTGAAAAAGTAAATAAAGTTGAGAAGGAAAAATCGATTTCCTACGAACTCGTACAGTATACACAATGAAGGCCCGCACGCTTATCCCGTACTACACGTATAGGGCGTTTGCGAAAGCAGACTGCGAAACGGTTGTGATTCTGTTTTGGAAATGGAGTACGTAGGTGTTCGGTCTACGTGCCTACGTAAACTAGCAATTGAATAATATAGCACATGTAATGGGGAGAGCGGTAATGTCGGCGCCTGACTCCGTGCGTGTGAGTGAGAGAATTGCCAGTTAGAATTGATTTTCTGTTGGCAAAATGTGTGCCCAAGCGTTGTCGCGATGCCCTATAACAAACCTCGTCTCAGTGTCGCCTCGTCATCGTTATCAGACACATCAAAAAATGCCCATACATTAGGCCGAGAGGGCAGATTTTCTATTCTAATGATTCGGATTCATTGAGTTATCTCATTCGATATACAAACGTGAGAGCAATCGATTGTATCGCCCGCAAAACCAACCAATAAGGCGACGGACGACATTATCTCGACACATGTGTTAAGATAGTGACCAAAAAAAGTTGTCCCCAATGACAATGATTTATTGGCTAGACAAAATGACGCAATTCATATATATACATGCACACGCTGATCGGTGGTAATGGATATGGTCCCTGATTCAAAGCTAGGCTATTTATTAAACCATTTCATTTCTCCGAATTCAAAGCTTCTTGATTTCTCTGACATGACAATGTTACAACGATTGACGTAATCATATTCTTCTGCAAAATGCGAGTGATTTGGTTTTCATTGCTTTACTAACGTTATGTTTAACGCTATCCACTAACGAATTGAGATGTATGCAGGAATTAAAATATGATAATTTCAAAAGCATTTTCGCATTCGCTCAAGCACAAGCTATTTTTAAAGGAGAAGTCAAAAAGGGTTATTACTCGTGTTGGTCCACAACACATTTTGCCTTTGTCGCGAACAGTCAGTGGAGTCTATTTTGTCCGGGGCCCATTACGAAACGAAATTAAAAGACAATAGAGTACGATATACTGTACACGTTGCAGACGTTTCTGTTTACAGTACGAGCATGTAACTACATGTTTGTCGCATTTCTCATGCAAATGGCACGCGTCTAATTCAATTTTCAGTCCGTCGGAGGGTGGTCGCGCTCGCCCGAAAAACATCACTGCCCTAAATTCATAAATTAAGTCTTGTTCTCTATAATACTGCATGGAGATGTTGCGGATGAGATGTCGCGGCTGCACACACAAAGGATGCACTGCAGATTTCGACCGAGACAAAAAATAAAAGAGGATGGTGGGTCATAAAATTGGATGGGGCTTTTGGCGAATAGGACATTTATAAGAATCACAAGATCTCCATGTTTTTGCCAGAAAGAAGCATCAGGAAAAAATGAGTACTTTCTTTTGCCAATTTTGAACTTATTAAAATATTGCAATGAATGAGTTTCATCAAAGTTTAGGCGATACAAAATAAAATCTAGTAGAAAAATAGATAAATAGAATCTAGCTTGTATTGTTACTCTGGGGAGTAAAAAATAAATGAATGAAGATGAGCACATGAACAAAGAGTAATTATTAAAACTTATCACTAAATCCAGTGAATCCAGAACAATGTTTAATACATAAATTTGAAATAGAATGTATAAAGAAATATGAATTCGTAAACGGCTGGATTCGAACACGTGATAATATTTTTCACAAAATACCAAAATCTAATTACTCTGAAACGGTCATCGAATTCCTTTAAAATTGGAATTCCGCTTCCAGTCAAGTCTCATTCATATTGGGCACTACCAAGGATTCGCTATTGAATTGATGAAATTATATCTGAGTGGATGACGGGTGAATGTCCTCCGAGAATGTAGGTACATGTACAGTGCGCGCCACCTAACGGAGACAACAAAAGGGAACGCCGAAATGAAGATGTCGAGCACACCCGGTGCCAGAGAGAAAAATCGAAACCAGAATCTAGTTTCTTTTTTTTGTGTGTGAGGCGCGCGGAGAAGAGTTACAAAGACGAGACGGGGGATGAAGAGGTCGAGCGAAAGAAAGATACAGAGAGAAAGAAAAAAAAGATATAAGATGGGGTTGGACTAGCGACGAAGTTCGATTAGGTTACCGAAAGAGAGAGGCGTCTAGCCACGGCATTCGTTAGAGAAACCTTGCTCCCTGGGCAGTGTCCAACAAACATGCCCAACCACCTATAGTATACTGCACTTCAATTGAGCGTATACAGTAAATAAAATAATAATTTAAGAAACATGTACTAGAAAATCCAAGAATTCAAAATACGATCAACTATGAAAATTACCGTCCCGGTAAAGCCATGACCTCATCTGCCCTCAAATGTTTTACGCTACAAAATTGGATTATTGAATACACAACATAAAAATAATTAAATATGTCTTAGGAGGTTAAGATCATGAATAACACAGATATAGCCCAATTCCTGTTTTGTCCCGTAACGTAGCGAGAGAAATTCCTGGGGTTAAGGCGAGATAATCATTCAAGGTTCAAGACGATATCAAACTTTAGGATTTCAAGAATAGCATAAGATTCGAGTGATGGCTATTACAGGCAACAACTTAAAATAAACAAGAATGAAAAATAAGTTAAAGTCGACGATGATACTGAACAGAAACCGTGGAAAACTCGACGACGAGTTAGCGAGGCTCTATAAATAAAAATATATAAACTGTAATTTGTGAATCATGTATTTAAAAATACATCATTAAGATCCAGCTCGTCGTCGAGTTTTCCCTACAGTCTGTCCCCCGTATTTCTTCTCTTATAGTTCAGATTGGCCTACAGTGTATCGCAGCACCTCCGGATAAGTGTACGCCCTGGGCCATGGTCCCCATCGTCCACCCATAAAAAAGGCACTGCGTCTGGGCAACAAGAATGGAGTTTAGAAAAAAAAACGAAGATTGCACATCAGTGAGAGCAGCAGGCGGTCGGCGCGAGCGCGCGCGCACACGCCGTCCACATCCGGGTTCACGTTAGCACGCGTTGCGCATGCGCGGTTCCCCCCGATTTCGGCAGTGGCTGTGCGGCCTGCGACAAAGTGGAGGGAACCTTTGAAAATAATACTAGATTCGGTCGTCAAACGTTCTGAACTCAAACACGAATTGTGGTGTATTTAGAAAATTTGACCATATAGTGCGAATGAATGTGATCACTTGCACTGAGATCGCACCTGGTTCGAGAAGAAATTCAATTGTTAAAATAGGTCAGCTGCAATTTTATTGCTGAAAGTAAAAACAACGAGATTTTATGGAATTTCTACTAGTACGATTTGTTGAAAGTTTATTAGTGATGCGTTAAAGGAAATACTTCTTCGAAAAGTTAAATTGTCGGTCCCCAATTGAATATCTGGAAATCATAACTGATTTAATTGCAATGCAATCCAAATGTTTAAGACTGAGGGCAAGACCAAGAGATATATAAAATTCAGTAACTAATATTTAATAGTTAATAAGTTATGAAACAAAAAAGAGCATTGTTTCAAAAGTTCAAGTTCTCGGGTCTTGATATGCAGCCGCAACGAATTGGCATAAAAAGCAGTATTACATGCAATATTTAACCCTCATCAGTTTTCGAAGAAGTAGGTGAAAGTAAAATTTCAACATCTGCTGTATCAAAATTCGTCAGAAAACCATTTACTTAAGAGTATACAGTGTATTGGACCGTCAAGGGTGGTTGCATCAACCCAAGTACGGTTAAATGCAGACGTACAGTAGCTTCAATCGTTCTCAGAATTTGTGCTCATTTTTTGCCATGAATTTTTTTCGACGCCTGTTTCGAAAACAAATTCAAATCTCAATCTTTATGTTGTCGCGACAAATTTACGGGAATAGGGGTTTTTGATTTTTTTGGTATTTATACACATACAATTCCAATTATTTTTGTGAGATCCTCGAAACCACGCCGTTAAAAAAAAACACCGATTCGGATCCGGTGAGAGCAGCAGCTTCTAGCTCCCGCGCCTCCTGAACACACACAATAGACTCGCGTGGCAGCATCGGCTGATCGAAGCAGATACAGCGGCGCAAGGGTCCTCAGATTTCCAGACTCGTATTGTGAAAAACGATTGTTTCGAACCGTTTTCGTCTTTGTGGAAAATATTCTTCGGAAAAACATATAGTTGCATGTTGTCATATGTTGTTATGTTATTATCTTGGTTCTCAGCAGGATATAAGCCAACAAAATTTATTGCATTTCCAAGTGCCACGTAAAACTATTCCAATGAAACCAGGAAGAGAGCGATGAGGAGAAATAGCCTGCTAATAATAATAGGTCATTCACGTATGTGTTGCCGTTTATTTTATGTAAATGTGCCAATGAATTATTCTTTGCGAACCTGACATTGAATTATACCATTTTGATTTCCAGGCGTGCTGTGGCTGACAATGGGATCAGAAGCCGTGCCAGCGCCGGTTGAAGACACAGGACAGAACCAATACCGGGTCAGTAGAACTACTAAACCACTTGGGTACGCCTCGTATGTTTCTACGATTCCTGCTGATTAAAGACAGGTCTCATTGAGCCCATTATTCAAAGTGCATGTTAAAAAGACAAAGTAGACTAGTTTTATAAATCGTTTATGAGACAAATTATCCGCAACGACATAATTACTGTACATTAATACTGAATATCTAATTATAAGTCCGTACATTAATTGCATTTTATGTGAGGTAGCACTTCACTGCAGTTTTATGTCTCGCAGTGGCGGTTGGTGACAAAATTTCTTGGCGAGGACAGCTTTCATACTTATTTACGTTCCAGTGCTTTAAATAAATCATGAAGTGATACTCGTAATCCTAATGTATAATCTACATATTTAATTTGTTACATAAAACGAAAATCTTATTACGTGCGTATATCTTACCAACCTAAGCAAATTCAAAATAATCTCGTTAGCAAAATACAATAATTTTCCGAGTCACTACGTTTTCTATAAATTGTAGAAAGTTATTCAATTTTGGAACAGGTTTCGTATACAGTATGTACCATTTGAATTAGTAAAATATTGATTTGGACACTCAAAAGAAACTACGATTATTTTCTGGTAAGACAAAGCTCTCCCCATTTTGTAATGACGAACAGTCATTGCTATCAATAAACAATAAAAATCCATGCCAATGTCATAGTCGTTTTTTTGTTGCGAGACATGACCTCCCTGGCATCTGATGACGTTCCAGCAATGCAACGCCACCGATATCAACGGCAACACAATTTATACTGTAAGCTGGCTCATGCAACCATCAAATTAAAAAAAAAGTCCAAGAAATCTCTGCAATTCTCCGTAAACAGACAAGAGGGGACCGGGGAGATTGAAAATGGGGTGAGACGAGGAGAAAAAAATAAATAAATATGACGTCGTTGGCGGTCAGCGACACGATTAGTGCCGGAGCTGGTACAGAGGGAACTGGGGCCACATCGGGACGTCCAAGATGGCGTCTGACTCCGCATGAAGTCATCGGCATGCAGCCGTGCCACCGAGCGATCGTGACTAGAGCCCGGCGCGCGCGCACGAGAAATAAGAGACCTTGAAGCGCGCTCTCTCAAGAAAAATCTCAGAAAAAAGCAGGATCTTCTTCGGCACGAGCGTGGTCGCCGGGTTTCCCCCTCTCCTCGGAGGGGGGAACGGGCGGGTAGGTCGGAGGTCGCGGCATGGCGCGCGTCCGTGCCTCCAGGGTCCTCCCCGCGCCCGCCCGCCCAAACGGATCTCTGACGGGCCGCGCGCTCGCACGAAGAGCGTGCGTGCCAGAAAATGAGATAGAGAGTGAGAGAGAGTGAGAGAGAGCAACAACATCTCACTCGCACCCTCCCCTCAAATGCCTCACGGAGATGCCAGGTTTTCATTTGGATTGTCAAGCTCATCCAATTGGCAGAGGTTCAAGAAAGGGGGAAAAATGACAGTATTGGATTTTTGTGGAAAATGGCTTGCCAACAAAACCGCCTTCTAATAAATATTAAACAGATACATGATCCGATCTCATATTTCACACGAATTTCATTGCAACCTCCTTTTCATTAAAATATTTAAAAGTGCAGGAGCACGCCGAGATGAATTGTCAATATCAATCAATGCACCATAAGTATGGTGTTGATGTGATGTGATGACACCATGACTGTGGTTCGGCGGTCCCGGGTTCGATTCCCGGCGCGGGCTTTCGAAAATTTCGATCCCGGGTTACTGGTCGTTCCCCTCGCACAGTGCCTAAACACCATAAGAGGACGTAACGCCTGTAGTGCGGTTGACTTACAGTTGATTTAAAAAAACATAAAAAACAAAAAGTATTGGGAACGCAATCTATGAATCTAGTCCCACTTAAGCGCATCTTCTGTTAGCACGACTGAATTCTTAAGTTTGGAACAGCAGGAAAAACGTTAAACGAAATGAATGAATGTAGGCACAGAACATTTTTCATAAAATGGTCACGTGTAACAAACTCTTTGTTTTTCAATTTTGTGAGTACAATTTTTTTCTTGAAGTGCAAATGAGCAAAAATAATTTGCACGATAACTGGTTCAAATGTGACTTTTGTCGTCCTCGAAACGCTCTTCATGTTTATTTGTTGTTGTTGTTAGAAACATTGGCGTCATTAGAGGTCGAGATCGCTTCGTGATCGGAAAATGAAAACTGAAGTTGGTGAATCAATTTAAGAGTATATAAACTATTTGAAAGTCACGCTAAGCGTGCAGGTACACCCAGCTCGAAGAACTTCAAAATAACTGATGAAAACAAGCCTCATCCCTTCCAAATCCCAACACAATTCCATTCTAGCACGAATTTTTTCTTTTTTGTTGTTGCTTCTGGGTCCGGCCTATACTAGTACCTGTTCAATAATAATTGCAGGTGGGTGCGCGACTTGCACGCCTCTGGCGGACACGCCGATTGCGTAGACACAATTATTGCTCGCATGATGTCACGGAAAGTCTGTCTATTGAGCTTTTACGAAACGATTGTTTGGTCCGAAGTGGGGGAGGCCCGATTAGAAAGGGTGAAAGGAACATTCTTGAAAAGCTGGCGCGGTCCTGATATGGGCGGTCGTTTCTCAAAATTTTGATTGAATTTTCGATGGTGACATAATAACCGCATTCGTCCTTCGACTGGTCTCTGCGTCAGAACGACGTGGGTTGAAGTCATTTTAATGTCAGCAAAATTTCCTTTAGAATTAATTTTAGAAGTGCTTCAACTTGAATACGACGCACATAAAACATACGCAATCCACAATCGAAGTATATGGTTTCGAAAAAAAAAGAACTTCTCTAAAAAAATCACCCATAAAAGTACAGGTGATTTATTAATATACGAGTAATGAGTGCGTTTGTGTTTAAAAATGAAATTTCACCTCGTTCAAAGGCTATGCTCATTTACTATTTTCATTTTGAATGTGGACAATGACGACAAAAATAATATGTACTGATTCTAAGATAATATTATTGTTTTTGTTTCATTCATTCGCATCCAGGTGACCGACACATCAACCAATGCTCCTTGCGATCCACTCAATCCCACTGACGTCAGTTTTATCAGCTGTGATGGCCTACAGGACGCTCTATTCCAGGATCCATCCGCAACTAATTGCAGTCAATTTTTTAGGTTAAAAAAAGATTTATGATTTCCTATAGTGTCGACTAATTGATTAATTTTTTTACATTACCTTAAAAATTATACTTGAGAAAAAAAATAGTTAATTTTCTTTCTCCAATTTATAGCTTTCTAATTCTAATTTTCTCTGTATTAGCAATTCTAATTTTTTGTTACTGGACGCATGCATGTGCACTAATTTCTCTTTTGACCACACATAGTTACAGTATAACATTTTATAACTCCAAATAGTCTAATTCTGAAATCGCATTTATATTTTCCATAACAACTTTTCTTTTTATTTTGTTCAACTATTGTACATTGTGCTAAATATAAATAACTTGTAATGCTGGAACATAACCAAAAAATGTGTGAACAAGTAAATGTAAAAACACGAATGTTTACTAATTCACTACTATAAAATACAAAATCAACAATACCAAAAAATAAAACCAAAAATAAAATAAACCGGCATCTCTATTATTCTTGATAAATTATGCTAGTTTAAAAAAACAATCATCTTGCAGGTGCAGCCAGAGCAAAAGAGTGAACTGTAGCTGTGGTCCACAGATGGTGTTCAACGCAGTTACACAGACATGCATCGTCGGAGAGCAACTAGCCACCCCATGCCTGGGCACCTCCTACTTTTACCCAGGACTCTGTGGCGACAAAGGTGACAACTTTTACCCAGTTCCAGACAGCCACACTTGCGATCGCTATTTCGAATGTCGTGGGGGGAAATACCGCGACCACCTCTGCACGGATGGCGCCACATTCGACAAGGCATCGGGTGGCTGCAGACCGCCGAGTCCCCACAGACAGTGTTCGGTCACCACCGAACTGGACGACGACTATGATTCTGGAGTGGCTAATGCAGGACAAGATGAGTGCTTTGAGCAACCCGATGGCAAGTACGCAGTCCACAGAGGCCTGGAACCGCGCACACAGTTCTATGTCTGTGCCGGTGGCCTCAAGATGGCGCAGGGATCTTGTCTGGAAGGTCAAAGCTTTGTGGTGGAGCTGCAGCGTTGTGTGGCCCCCACCATTGAACAGGTTACCACATCAGAAGAAAGCACCAAAGAACCAAATGACGATGATTGCAGTCACCTTAATGATGGCTACCACCCGGACCTGAGTCGACAGTGTCGCCGCTTTTATCTGTGTCGTAGTGGTCAGCGCCTACTAGAAATGACTTGTCCAGAAGGCACCCACTTTGATAGTCGCACCCAGCGCTGCACTAGTGCACCAGCCACATCAGAGTGTACTGTGCCAGCAGCTGAATTGGATGTCACAGTCACTGTCAAGCCAGGTGAGTGTGCCGACCGTCCAGATGGCTACCATCCTTCACCCGGCTCTGGTTGTCTCCGTTTTGTGTCATGTCAGGGTGGTCAGGCCACATCTGAGTTAACATGTCCAGTTGGACAGGCCTTCGACGAGGTGAGGGGAAGATGTCTGCTTGAGCACAAGGTACATTGCCACGATCCACTGCAGGAGTCAACCATCGCTGCTCGAAGTGGCGCCACCGTGGCCAAACTGGAAGAAGTGGACCCTCAGTGTCATGGAAAGAGTGATGACTACTACCCAGATTTCAGCACTGCATGTCACAGGTTCATCTACTGTCAAAATGGGCACAAGACGGCACAACTTTCCTGCCATGTTGGCCAAATTTTTGACCAGAAAACTAAAAGCTGTCAACCTTCTGCTGTAGGAGGAGAATGCACTGGCTTGATTGAGTTACACAAAGAGTCTGAAAATGAAGAGGAGGAAAATGATGATGACACAAGATGCCAAGGGAAACCAGATGGTTACTATGGTGATGTAGGTCGACAATGCCGTCGTTTCCACTACTGCAGTGATGAGCGTGTCACTACCCAGCTGATGTGTGCTCAAGGACAGGCATTTGATGATGGTGCTCGTGAGTGCCTCCCACAGGGCCAAGTGGATTGTCGTGCTGCTCAGATGACGAGTGGTGCACAGATGTCCACCAGTAATGATGGACCTTGTCCTCAAATGGACAGTGGCGGTGATGACGGGTTCCATCCTGACTATGCACGTGGCTGCCGGCGATATGTGCACTGCCGCAATGGCAGCCGTGTGGCCGAGTACCTGTGCACACTTGGTCAACTATTTGATCCCATTGCACGTCGCTGCCTACCACGTGCTCTCGTCCACTGTTCAGCTCCACCACCCGGCCCACCAAGGGATGCTGCCTGTCGATGGTGGGATGATGGCTACTACCCATCATGGGACGATGGCTGCCGCACCTATTACTACTGCCGTAATGGGCTCAAAATTGTAGACTTGGCCTGTCCCAGTGGCCAGCGTTTTGACAGCCGAGAAAAATTCTGCATGGACGAAAAGGCGGCCGGGCCCTGTGATCAGGATGTGGGCACAACAGAGCTGGGGCGTTGCACGGGACAACTGGATGGTGCCCAACCAGATTTGGAGGAACCAGATGGAAGCAACTGCTCCAGTCGCTACTATGTATGTAGAGGTGGATCTCACCAGGGCAGTTTCCAGTGTCCCATGAATCACTGCTTTGATGAGAAGTCCAAGCATTGCAAGCAACAGCACAGTGGCATGCAGCAGGATTGCCAACACCGTCCTGATGGAACCTATGGTGATTTGCGGGCTCAGTGTGCCTTGTACTTTCTGTGCCGTAGTGGTGTGAGGGTGGGCGGTGGTCGCTGCTCACCGGGCCAACGATTTCATTCAATACGGCAAATGTGCTTGCCACAGCAAAGGGTGCCTTGCACATGGCCAAAATCCACTCCACCCACAACCAGCACAATGACCACTACTACCAAGACCATGACAACCAAGCACCCAGACAATGTGGCCGGATTTCATTTTCTCTTTGAGGGTGGTTGCAGCCATTCCACCCTCTGCTTTGAATCCAAGCAGAGTTTTGTGCAGCACTGCGGACATACTTTAAGTTTTTCTCAGACTGGCGGCATGGCAGATTGCCAGGTCAGTTCCATTGGTATGCCATCACAGGGAATGGCAGTGGATGAGGTGGCCCCCATTACCTGGAGCCAACTCACCAATGAAAACCACTTTGATTGCTCAACTCGTGAAGATGGCCACTATGTGGATGCCACCAGTCAGTGCAGACGATGGCATGTCTGCTCAAATGGCCTGTCCAGCAGCTACCAGTGCCCAGCTGGTAGTGTCTTCGACCTACTGCACAGACGCTGCTCAGATGCTGACACTGTTGACTGCTCGGCGGCACAGAGATGGGTGCACCGCAACCACTCGGAGGAGACGATGGCAAGCCCATGTCATGCCCGTGACAATGGCATCTATGTGGATCTGAGTGGTGGCAGCAACAATAACCTCCCATTAGGGTCCACCTGTTTTCCTGTACACCTATGTCTTGGAGGTCAGGTGTATGGAATCAACTGCCCCAAGTCCACAAACAGAGCCACCACTAAGAGCGGCTTCGACAACTGTGACCCGAGTGATGCCCACCGCTGCATACCACGGCAGCCTGTTCCTGGGCAAGGCATGGGTGACATCTCATTTCTGTTCAACTGCTCTGGCCGATCGGATGGTTATTACCTAGCCCCCGGACAGGGGTGCCATGTTTTTCACCGCTGTGTGGGTGGCCATAAGTTCTCACACTACTGCCCACCTGGGCAGCTGTTCAGTTTTGAGGCACAGGGCTGTGATGTGCAGGAGAACGTAAAGTGTCTCGAGGCAACACAGGTGGTCCAGTCTGGTAGCAACAACAAAACGTCGGCAGGTGATGTCACCTAAGTGGGACAGTGCGCATACCGTGAGGGTGCCCAGTACATAAGCCAGTAAAATTATGTTGCACGTTTAGCGTTTGTAGAGTCTATGTGCCAAAATGCAGATAGTAATTGAACTTGCTGGAAAATTGACTTGGAGGGAATCCATTCGAACAGAATTTCTAACTAGACCAACGGCAGAGCACTGGAATACAAATTCACAAATTAAATGGTGGTCTTTGTGGGTAGCTGAAATGAGACGCTGCAATTCTCAACTGATGGATGTCATCCAAGTTTAGAGAACGAAGTCGGACGATTATTTATTGAAGCTGCAGGCTACAACGCCTGAGAGGACCAAATAATTATCATTTGTATTTATAAATTCGACAAATTCATTGGCTTGCTAACTGTGAAAACTTATTTATACTGGAATAACCATAACAAACAGTTCATACGTGTTCGTAACATCATACCTTTTGAAAAAAATAACGTAATCAACGTAACCCACGCTGTAAGAACTTGACCTAAATAATAAATATCGCATCGCTTGTAACACACAAAAAAATTGCTGGCAACATACTCGTACAAGTAGCTGAGTAACATTTATCCGGTTGGTCACGTTACATAAATAAAATATTTCCACAGAATTTTTTGATTTGAGACCAACACAATTTACATTTTTCTAGCGTCTTCATATGTAGAGTCCCATCTCAACATTTGTGAATTCTTCTACAAAGCGATGTTCCTACAGATTTTCAGCTGGCTACCTGTAATATCTGTAATAAGTATTTCAATCGCATGTGCGTATAAATAGTTTCGACGCTTTAACAAACAAAGCGATCACAATGAATAGATGAAAGACTCTTAATATGACGATTTATCATAGAGGAAATCGACTGTCGCATTAACATTGTACATACTGCCAGATGTAATCCTGCATCATGTAATTTACTCACTATATACAGAGTTTCTGCATTCCATCATTTTAATTCATGTTGCCAAACATAAAATAAATACTATTAAATATGCGTTTGCATGTAGCGTATTTATTTTAAATGCCTGCAGCGAACATGTTTTACTTTTATATGTAATACTGTATTACGATATTTATACATGTTGAACGATATTAAACGGTTGCAAAATTTAGAATGCTCACCAATATTTACTTGTAACAGATACAATGCATGTTGCCGACAGAAGTTTCTATGAGAGTAATTCTATACAGGTGGAACGTACGTTTCACACACTCATAGCAATTATTGCTCTTAACTTACACTTCAGATCGAAAGCGCTTAGTTAACAGTTGTCTGGTTAAGGTCACGCAGGCACGCTTTAGTCTGCATTTGAATTCACTTATATCAAATAGTTTAAGTACAAAATGTCTTAAATGCTTTGCTAAGTTGCTTAAGTTTGCTAAATAAAAAAACTAATTAGTTTCAATCAAAACAATTTAGCGTTAATTCGTAAAACTCTATATATACTATCATTCCTAAAGTTTGCCCTTGTACAGCTTCTTTCTAGCAAAATTTCTAGCGTTTCCCACGCAAAACTCAGTCTTCAAATACTTAAAAATCTTTTCGCTGCCATGACAGACAACCGGGTGAAGCCGGGATTTAAAAATTACTGCAGATGCAGAGTGCGCATACATAATTTCAGTACTGTACTTTAACATACATACAAAAGGTGTCTTTGGTTTCGTAATTAGAATACGCTGGTTTATACAGAGAAGGTGTGATCGCATTTTTGTTCTGTAAATTAGGTAAATGAAAATGAAGTGCAACAACGGAATAGTCACAAATTTACGACGGAAGATAATATACTTTTGACATTTTAAACATTTTGTGATTTTAACAATCTCGACATTTAGAGAAATTGTCAGAATTTTGCCCAATAAAGATGGCTGGTTCAGCTTGTATCCTTACCTAAATTCTAGGTTGGGCGCCAGTATTTACTAGTACAGGTACTAGTACTGCTGTCATTCCGGTTGTCCAAGACGTTTGGATGCTGTCAGATCTGCCAGGGTCCAATGAAATATGCCTATAACCTGGTTTTCCGGATGAAAGCACACGAACCTTTCAACGTAACAATTTAGGCGTTGTTCAACGGGTTAAACGGGCCTCACTGGTTTCAAAATCAGGGAAATATTAAAAGTTTGGAGCTCATAATATGTCGAAATGCGACATTGAATAAAGCGGGAACATTTGCCAAGGGGGCCGCCATATTTTGTTTATAATTCACATATGTATATCACATTCAGATCAATCCAGGAACAAATATATTTGGAAATTCTGCAAACGCAGCTTCCGATTCATTGCTCCCAATGACTAACAGCAACCAATACCTATCCTGATAGTCTTCACAGTGCGAACATTAGTACCAGTAACTGGCCACCAGATGACGCCTTCGCAAGCAGCAGATTTTTGTCAGGGTCCCAATCTCTATGTCCGTGAATAATTTAACATTTTATATTGCACAATGTTTTCAAATTAATAAACTTCACTTATTATAAAATGTTATAGCAATATTTAAATTTATTTTGATTAAAAAAGAAAACAATATAAAATGTATTACATTTTAAATAAATTAATATTAATATATCTGATAGAATTATCCCTAACATTTGGCATCAATTCTCACAACTAACAAAGATCTGAATTATATTGTGGTGCGTTTAACAAAACCAATTTTCCAAATCTTCGACCAAAGGCATACATCTGTACCATTTGTTGAGAGATACATCATTTATACGCACCATATTCAAACCGGATGGTGTTTTGAGAGAAATAGAATCAAAATCAAATCGATCACGACTACGGACGGTGTGGTTGTGACGCCTACTGAGTGAAAAGTTAGTTTTTCCTAAAACAATTAACAGTTTTCGGCAACGATTTCATTTTCCACAAGAAATTCGGAGAAAAGGTTGCTTCTTCGCCTAGAACGACAATGAAGAAAAAGGTTTGATAACGCTTGTCAACACACGTGCCCAAGCCCCCCTGCGCGACGATTTTCGAAATAGTTGCCTTGCCTATGTCATACTTATAAATCCAAAGAAAGTCCATAAAGATGGGCTACATATTCAAATCGTTCTTTTTAAAAATGCGCTGTGACTGCTTCTTGGCCTGACGATCTAATCGCACAGCCATAATTCGCTAGTTAACACTAGCGAACGTTCTTTTTTTCAAAACGTTTCTCCGTTATTCTAGGTTTTGTTGATGGGCAAAAGTGGTTCTGGAAAGACCAGCATGAGATCCATCATATTCGCCAACTACATAGCTCGCGACACCCGCCGTCTAGGAGCCACAAGTAAGTTTATTATAAGTGTCATCACTCTTATCAGTGTGAGCCCAATATATTTCAAATTAGTTCACGATGAATTTGTATTTTCTCGACTCTAGTCGATGTCGAACATTCCCACGTCAGATTTCTTGGCAACCTGGTTCTTAATCTGTGGGATTGCGGCGGGTAAGTAAAATTTGTCAACGTCTTTAATCAAAGGTCAATGTACGTTCAGTGTTCCCATCATCTGTACAATGTGCAATGTCAAAGATAGATATTCCAGATTTCCAAAAAATCACGAGGAATGTCTGGAATATCTATCTTTGACATTGCACAGATGATTTTAGGGCGAACACGCTGGTGGACCTCCTTAGCTGTTATTCCCGAGATCGCGGGTTCGATTCCCGACCGAGACCTCTGGAATTTTTCGGGCGAGAGAAATTCCTAC